>JARHVA010001074.1:687500-755000 GCA_037957365.1 Torreya grandis
TCACACTAAATCGTGTTTGAGAAGTATGAAAATAATGTAATAAAGTGGAAAGCACATGAAAGAACAAATGGTATAAAAAAATCAATTATGTCAATCAATCATACTAAATAACATTGGGAAGTATAAGATAAAAAAAATTGGCAAAAATTAGTGTTAAATTTATCACACTAATTCAAGCTAGGAAGTATGAAAAAGTCAAGAAATGGTTGGATTCTTACATGCAATAAGAAAATAAGAAGATAAATGAAGTGAAAAAGAAATGAAGTAAGCATAAAACATACTAAATCAAGTTAGGAAGAATGCCAATGATGTGTAAATTCATAATCGATCACATCTTATCTCATATTTGACATAAGTAATTTTGATTGTGACTTGGATTATTGGAAAAGTTTGTGAGGAAGGCTAGGTCCTATCCATGCTCTTACACTATAGATCACAAAGGGAACACCACTGAGGTGGAATAAATGTGAAAATATAGTAACAAATGGATATGGGTAATAAGAAGGTGAAATTGTGGTAATTTGTGAGGATGACCAGGTCCTTTCCATGGTCTTATAATGTAACTGAGAAATGGAATTCCAAGGGGAGTGATCAATGAGATAAACAATATTTCTCAAGAGAAAATATGAAGAATATAGGGAATGTAAAAATCATAACTTAGGTGTCTTGTGAGAAGACCTTAGGATACAAGAGGCATACTAAGGACATGAGAAGACACTAAGTGACTAGTGACCATCAATGTATAAAGAAAACTTGTTTGCTATAGACACAAAGCTTTGTAGGCAAATAAGTATTCTAATAAGAACAACTCATGAAGGTAGATTGGTATAAGAAAAGTAAAATGGACCTACCTTCCCATGACGTGTTCCCAATCCTCAGGACCCCTTATAGAGTTGTCAGTCTACTACAAAGATTGGGTACTTGCATGAAAAAGTAGGTGGCACAATTTTTTTTATTTTCTTTTTCTAATCTAATGGCCTACCACATCCAATGGACCTCGGCTCTACTATGAGGCCAACTATGCAGTTTGAGCTTTGACTAGAAAAAAGAGATGTTCTTTGAATCATGTATTTTAGTGTGATTTGACTTTTAATAATTTTGAATGTTTTTGCCTTTTGCATCATTACCTTTTGTTAAATGATTTGGATTTTGAATATTTTTAAGGCTTTTTAAGATTCATCCTCCATACGAATTTGGAATGACCAAACATGAGAGATAGAGTGAGACACACGAATGAGTTGTAGGCCTATGATAAAGAAAGATAAGTAACTAAAGACAAGACTAACTAGGAAACTAAGGCTTAACAAGGAACCAACATGTTATCTCAAGTCCAAACCATGTATATTCTTAGTTTGTGAAAAGGGAGGAAAGGGAAAAAAGGAAATCCAAAGTGGACCATTAAAAGGATAATATATTGAGATTAATTGTTTGTTAATTGATCACATGGTAAAGAGGGAATTCCTAAAGGGAATTAGTTTGTATAACCAAGTCACAATGACAATTATCCATGAAAAATAGAGATAATAAAGAAAACAATAAGGAAGAGAAAGAAAGGGAGTTTTTAAAAAATAAACTCAAAAAGGAAAATAAAGCAATGAGAAAGAAGACATTTATAAGAAAACATAAATGCCAATCTAAGCAATAAAATGTGCAAAAGTAGAGTCACCATGTAAGATAAATAAAAATTTGACACATTGTCAAATGATATAAAAAATAGATAAAGATAGGATTAGAGCACACATCTAATCAAAATGAAAATCATCATGCATGCACTCATTAATACTGATAAATATATCTAAACACATTATCCAAAACATTTGATAGATCTCTATGAAGCTGGATGTGAACTATTGCTAATATCTCATCAATCTTTAGTGAAACTAGGAAAATACTTCTTGTCTAATATCCTCAACAAAAAAAGTAAGAATGCTTGATGGATCATGCTGAGGTAGGAAATCAGGTAAGGGATGCTCAGGAGAATGTATTGGAGTGGACTCTATGGGAGATATGGGAATCACTAGTGGGGAAGGATCCCCATGTGAGGGACTCATAGGTGGAGAAGGATCCATAGGTGAGGGACTCACATGTGGAGAAGGATCCATAGGTGAGGGAAGGTCCATAGGTGAAGGAATCATGGGTGGAGGAATAGAAGGTGATGAAGATACCATAGGAGGGGATAGGACTATTGTAGGTAGAACCATAGGAGAAGAAGGGGGAGCCTTCTTATGGGAATGACCTATGTGAGAAATGGTAGAAGGTTTAGGAATATCTATAAGGTGGTCTTTAAGGTGTTGCTAAAAGATGCAAAAATGATCAGTGTGATGGGTACCACATTACTGCCAAAGAGAATACACCTCTCCAAACTTGGGAATATACTTAGGGAGTACCTTTAGGGGAGGTATGGTCTTATCTGGGGACTAAAAGGTAGAAGGATGCAAAGTATCAATATATTTTTGTAGTTTGTGATATTGCATGGAAGAATGGTTATCTATGCCATAGAAATAATAGATATGCCTATGAGTAGGTTTAGTATAACTACTCATAGGAGGAGGTGTAACATGAAAAATAGAAGCTTAGGAAGGCTTGTCAACCCATTTGTTGGGTAATAGAGCTCTCTAAGGTAAAAGAAACAAACCATCACCAAGAGAAGGTGATGGTGGGGAAGGAACTAGATTAGGCTCAACAAAAGGAGTAATGAGATTGAAATTAGGGATAGGCTCAACAATAGTGGGAGAAAGAATAGGCTCAACTATAACAAGATCAAGAATAGGCTCAACTATAGTAGGAACATGAATGGACTCTGATGTGAGCTCTACTAAGGGAGGGACAGGGTCTATAGAAGGCTAAATAAGGGTCTCATGTATCTCAGGGATAAGCAAACTATAGGGGTCAAGGTACCTATAAAAATGGTAAGGCCTAGTCATAACATGATCCATGAGCATACTCTATGAGGTTCCTTAGAAACTAGAGGTGTTAGTGCCATCTCTACCCTATGATAAAGAGGAAAAATACCATAATTAGGAACTGTAAATGATAGAATACGAGAAGATACATGAAAAGAATTAAAAAAGAAGAATGATAATGGATAATCTAATCATCATGGGACTAAACAAGACCACCTAAAAAGGGATCATCTAAGAAATAACCATGATCATAGTTAGGGGTGTGAATATCAATGACGTAGGGATGACCTTGTCATTCGATGAGGTGTGGTGAATAGAATGTTGAGTTTTAGTCAAGACAACATGAATATCATCACAAGGAGGTTTGTGATAACAAGGTTGTAATGAATTAGGAAGTTGAAAAATGAGATGAGGAAAGATATTAGAAGTTTTAATCTCTAGGTTGATCTCATCAGGTTTATCATCATCATAATCTAAGAGGTTAGGAGGAATATTCCTAATGAGTTCAATAAGAATTTATGGGAAAGTTAAATCATTTATATTCATGGAATGGAACACTGGGCAAAGGTTCAAGATTAGGAATATTGAAGACACCATGGTCTTGGAAATGTTTAAAATTCTATGGGTTAGTGTCACCCTGAATCTTGTAGAAGGCTCTATTATGAGGGAATTTAGCACATTAGTATGTAGAAGAATCAATTTCTCTTTGTTAATAATAAAATATACCAAGAGGGAGGGGGTGAATTAATATATTATATATATTTTACTTAATTTGATTTATTTTCTTTAATCACTTAATCACACATTCAAGATATGCCATAAAATTAAAACAATAACATGCACCGAGAGAGAGAGAGAGAGAGAGAGAGAGAGAGAGAGAGAGAGAGAGAGAGAGAGAGAGAGAGAGAGAGAGAGAGAGAGAGCAGATTTTTATATGGAAACCCAAAGTAGGAAAAACCATGGAGAACAATCTCAAGTATATGAATGAGCACCAAATCAAATTATAAAGTTTTCAAGCACCAACTTGTAGGAGTACCAACCCATTTTCTAATTACCAACATAGTAATGATTTTTGAATACCCACCCATAGGAACACCAACCCTTCACAAAGATTTGTGAGCACTAACCCACAGGGGCACCAACCCCTCTGGTGTATAAAACACAACTATCTCTTAATGTTTCTTACTCAATAAATGATAGAACTCTACAATATCTCTTGATTTTCTCTCCTCTTTCCTTATATAAAATAAATACAAACCATGCACTCTCTTGCATATTAAAAATGGATTCTCAAGCCTTTATTTATAGATTTCCAGATGACCTTTGGCATTCAACCTTTGTGACCCTTCAATCCTCATGGAAAACGGTGCCAAACTTGCATGACCCTTTGTATCTTTGCATTTGAAAAGTCACATGGTAACCCTTCCTAAGAAAATGCATCCTTACCTCTTTTATCTTTATCTTCATGACTTTTTGTATTCATCAAAGTGTCCCTTCATAAAAAAATGTGCCATACCCTCTTTTATCTTCACATGGTGACACTTGAAATTCCTCAAGATGATTATTCATGAGAAAACACATCCCATTCCTCTTTTGTCTTTACCCCATGACTCTTTGACTTCTCCATGGGCCCTCTTTTGACTTATATGCAACCAAAAATATATTCATTAATATTAAATAAATATTAACACACTTTAGCCAAGATATGAATATTAATAACACCATTAAATGTAGTGGGGCATTTATCATAAATAATGCTAGACCTTTGACATCAATGATAATATTTCCAATAATCTCCCCCTTTGTTATTGATGGCAACCTCAAAATGAAACTTCCACATCTTGAAACCTACACATACTTCCATCTAAAAAATATATAATAACTCCCCTTTACTGTAATAACCTGTACCTATTACCTATACCTATTTCCACACTTGTACTTATACTTATACCTATTTCTATTCTTCTCCCCCTTTGACATCAATGGCAAAGGGTCTATCCTAGAGCTAACACTTAGCTCCCCCTTAACTGATGCTAATCCTTAATGGAAGAAAATAAAAAAAACTACTCCCAACTTCTCTTACATATACTCAAATATGTCTTTTGGTAGTGCCTTTGTGAAAATATCTGTAATCTACTCTATATTACTGATATATTCCATCTTAACCTATTGATCTACAACTTTCTCTCTCAAAAATTGATATCTGATGGGAATATATTTTGTTCTTGAATGTATCACTAGATTCTTCAAAATATTAATAGCGCTTGTGTTGTCACAAAAAATAGAAATAGGTTCATCATATTTTACCTTGACATCTTCCAAAGTTTGCTTCATCCAAAGAACTTAAGTAAAACACAATACCATTACAATATATGCTACTTCAGCTCTATAAATTCATACTGAATTTTGCTTTTTGATTAGCCATGATACTAAGCTATTACGAAGGAAGAAAGCTCCTCCACTTGTAATCTTCCTATCATCCAATCAACCTATCCAATCTAAATATGTATAAGAAACTAAAGTGAAATCTCTACCTGTGGGATACCATAATCCATAATCTAATGTCCCCTTGATATATCTAAATATTCTTTTCACTAACTGAACATGACTCTCCTTTGGGGCTGCCTAATATCTTGCAACCATGCCTACTACATGCATAATGTCTAGCCCCAATGTTTTCAAATATAAAAGACTACCAATCATAGATCTATACAAAGATTGATCTGTAATAGGTGAATCTTCATCCTTGCTCACCTTATTTCCTGTACTCATTAGTGTTCCAACTGGTGCACAATCCTCAAAACCAAATTTTTTCAACATTTCCTTGGCATATTTACTTTGAGATATGAAAATTCTTTTATTTGACTAAAATATTTACAATCCTAAGAAAAATGATAGTTTTCCAAGCATAGACATCTTAAATTCTTTTTGCATATTATCATAAAATTCTTTTGTCATCTTTTCAATGTTTCCTCCAAAAATGATGTCATCAACATATAACATAATAATACATTAATGTTCACCTTCTATTTTGATGTAGAGATTAATGTCAGCAAATTCTATCTTGAAACCTTGATCCTATAGGTACTTATCAAGTATTGCATACCAAACTCTGGGAGCTTGTTTTAATCCATACAGTGCTTTCTTCAATCTACATACATGGCTACTAATATTTGAGAGAATAAATCCCTCAGACTGCTCAATGTAGACCTCTTCTTCTAGATTCCCATTTAGAAAGGCAAATTTAACATCCATGTGAAACACTTTGAAATTTTTAAACACTACTTATGAAAGAAACATTCTAATAGTCTCTAGCCTTGTCACTGGTAAAATTTTTTCTTAAAAATCTATTCACTCAATTTGAGCATATCCTTTACATAGTAATCTTTCTTTATTTCTGGTTACTTCTCCATTTTCATTTAACTTATTTCTATAAACCCATTTTTTTTCCTATCATATTATGATCTTTTGGTCTAGGCACTAATTCCCAAGTATCATTCTTTTCTATCTAATTTAATTATTCATCCATTGCCTTAACCCAATGCTTATCATGTCTAGCTTCTGAAAAAGTTATAGGTTGAATTTTGGATAATAAAGAGAAATTAACTTGCTTAGATTCACTTACCATCATTATTTTGGTGTCAATTCCTTCATGTATGTCCTCAATGATGTCACTTTTATTATGATAATTTTGGACATATTTGGATGGGGTTTTAGTTTCATTTTTATCTTTCTTCTCATCTCATCTGATTCTTCAAAGTCTTCTTCAAAGAATTCAAGAATGTCTACTAGATCACTGATTCTTTATGTTCTATCTTTTTCTATCCTGACACTTGCACTTTCAACTATTTTCTTGGTTCTTTTGTTATAACATTTATAAGCTTTATTTTTTCAAGAATAAATAAGAAATATACCTTCATCTACTCTGGATTCAAACTTACCAAGTTTTTCATCAGTTCTTTTTATGAAGCATCTGCTATCAAAAACTCTAAAATAATCAACTATTGCTGATTTGTATTTTCATAGCTCATAAGGAGTCTTGTCATTGTTGAATCTCAATAATTATCTATTATGAAAATGTATTGCTATAGAAACTACCTCTGTCTAATATTTATTTGGTATCTTGGAATCAATTAGCGTTATCCTTTCCATCTCTTGAATTGTTCTATTTCTCTATTCAACTACTCCATTTTGATGTGGAGTTTTGGCTACTGAATAATGTCTCTTTATTCCATGGTCTTCACAAAACTCAATAAACTAATTTGACATGAATTTTACTCCTTGATCTGATCTTAGACACTTAATATTCAAACTGGTTTTATTTTCAACTAATGATTTGAATACTTTGAAATGTCTGAAAGCTTCTAATTTTTTATTTAAAAACATTACCCAAGTCATACGTGAAAAATCATCAATAAAAAATATGAAATATTTCTTAACTTGAGTACTTTGAGTTCTCATAGGTCCACACAAATCAATGTGAATAAGCTCTAACATTTTAGTGGTCATGTACTCTTTTGTTTTAAACCACCTTCTAGCCTGCTTCCCATGCTAACAAGGTTCACAAAGCGTGTTGGATGGATTTTTAATCTTTGAAAAGTTTTGAATACTTGATTCTTGCTGATGTTGACAATATTGTCAAAATTTATGTGTCCCATTCTCCTTTTCCATAGCCAACTTTCTTCAATCTGACTCAAACAACATCTTTGACCTTTGATGTCTAATAACATATACAAATTATTGCTTGTTCTTTGAGCATCTAAAACCAACACATATAAAAATTTTATCCTAATTTCACAACCTTCTGCATAAAGCTTTAGTGTGTGCCCCTAATCACACATTTTACTTACACTCAAAATATTATGCTTAAGACCTTCTACATACAAAACATTTTCAGTTTTAGTTCTACTATTATCCAAACTTAGTATACCTTTTTTGTCAATTTTGGTAATAATATTATCTCTAAATTTCACTATGTCACCATTGATATTCTTCAAAGTTATGAAATTTCTCTTGTCTCTTGTCATGTGACTTGAACATCCACTATCAATGAACCATGGCTTTTCTTCATTTCTTGCATGCAAAGCTGTCTATACCAACATAGATTTTTTAGGTTGTTTCTTCTACCATGACCCTATCTGAACTTTCTTCTTGATGAATGGATCCTTGAAACTCTACTCCTTGACTGACTCAAACATGCTTCTATAGTATTTCACTATGAATATGAAGTTTTTTCACTTGTAACATATTATGGCCTCTTCATTAAATCTTGATAGAGGAGAAAAAGAGTTGTGGCTTCTGTTTGACTCTGCATGAGTTTCCTTCTCCTTATTTCTAAAATTATTTTCCCTTTTTTGAAATTCTATTTTTTTATGACCATATCCATTACAATATAAATAGTAACCATAAAAATAAGACATGTTTGTGTATCTCTGACCTAATTGCCTTTTTTAGCTCCATTCTTTCTAGCCTTCTTTATTTGAGATATCCTTTGTATTCTTAACTTTTTTCCTTTTTATTTCCTCTTTTATAAGAGCTTCAACATAGCTCTTTCATTTTTCTATGTTAACCTTGTCTATGAAAGTAGTGGCCTCCCTTTTCTCTTTTTCAAATCTGATACCTATCTTATCTAACATTTATCTTTGAATTTCTAAGATCTTATTCAACATATTAGTTCTATTCTCAAATTTTGAATCATTGGCTACTCTATCATTGATTGCTTTATTTATTTTCTCAAGATCTACTTTTAAATAAGCAATTTCAATAACATACCTTTCACATTCTTCACTTACTTTTTGCAATTGTGCTATTAGATCTTTTTCATTCTTCTTGGCTTCTTCAAATTGTGATTTTAGATCTTCAATTGTTTCCTTTGACTCCTTTTCATTTTTCTTGATCTAGAGCTTTAATCTTCAATTCTTCTTCTCAAGATATTTTAACTCTTCTAAGGCACAAATGAGTTCTCCTTCCAAATTCACTTCATCTTCATCCTATTCTTCTTCTTGATCATATATACTTTTGCTTGTGGAGGAATCTTCATGTATGGCCATGAATATAATCTCTTCTTCTTTTGAATCATTGACTCTACTATCTTCGAATCCCTTCTTGAATTTTCCTTTGAAATTCTTCTTATATGTATAATTTCCTTCTTCATTGTCATCATTAACCTTATTTGGGCACTTAGCTGCAAAATGTCTAATCTTTCCACAATTAAAACATTTAAAAGGTAATTTTTATTGATATTTACCTGTGTCCTTTTTTGGGTTATGAATTAATAGGGCTTCATTGTCATCCTCATCATTGTTAGAACTATCACTTGATTCTTGAATCTTAGCCTTCTCTTTCTTTGATGTCTTGAAAGAAACTTCTCTCTTTGAGGGTTTCTCCTATTTGGTCTGCATCTCATATGCCATAATAATACCATGTAGCTCATCCATCTTTATCTTGGCTAAATTATTCATCTCTTCAATTGCTGCAAATTTTGCATCATATCTCAATGGTAGAGATCTCAAAATTTTTTGTACCACAATTGATTCTTCTAACTTTTCTCAAAGACGTTGAATCTTATTAACTATTTGATCAACCTATAAAATATAAATTCCTATATTTTCTTCCTCTTCCATCTTCAAACTCTCAAACTATCTTCTAAAAGTATGAATCTTAGCTTGTTGAACCTTTCCATCACCTTTGTAAATATTCTCAAACTTTACCCATACTTCATGAGTATATTTACATTGCATAACTTTAACAAATTTTGATTCACATAAACCACATAAAATAGTATTTAAATCTTTATCATTATTTTCACTTCCCTTCTTTTCCATCAAAGTTGTTACAAGTATCTGTGGCTCTTCATATTTCTCCACCACTACATACCAAATGTCGAATCCAAGGGACATCAAATAAGTCCTCATCCTCATGCTCCAAAAAGTATAATTTATCCCATCAAATAAAGGTTCCTTATTTATATAAAAACCTTCATGTGATTCATCCATCATGCTTTCCTTGATCTACCTTCAAGCTATAAAACTTTTTCAAAAAGGAACCTGCTCTAATACTAATTATTAAGCATGAAATATACTAAAGGGGGGGGGTGAATCAGTATATTATATATATTTTAATTAATCTGATTTATTTTCTTTAATCACTTAATCACACATTCAATATATTCCATAAAACTAAAATAATAACATGCACCACAAAAGAGAGAGAGACACTAGATTCTTACGTGGAAACCCAAAGTGGGAAAAATCACAAAGAACAATCCCAAGTATATGAATGAGCACCAAATTCTAAGAGAACCAACCCCTTTGTTGAGAATCAACACAAAAATTATTTGTGAGCACCCACCCACAAAAGCACCAACCCCTCACAAAGATTGTGAGCACCAATCCACATGAACACCAACCCCTCTTGTGTATAAAACACAACTATCTCTCAATGTTGCTTACTCAAAAAATGATAGAACTCTACAATATCTCCTAATTTTATCTCCTCTTTTATTATATAAAAAAATTACAAAACATACACTCTCTTGCATATTACAAATGGATTTTCAAGTCTTTATTTATAGTTTTCCAAATGACCTTTGGAATTCACCCTTTATGACCTTTCAAGCCTCATGGAAAATGTCACCAAACTTGCATAATCCTTTATATCCTTGCATTTGAAAAGTCACATGGTGACCCTTCATAAGCAAATGCATCTTTTCCTATATTGTCTTTATATTTTTGACTTTTTATATTCCTCAAAGTGTCCCTTCATGGAAAAATGTGCCATACCCTCTTTTGTCTTCACATGGTGACTCTTGAAATTCCTCAAGATGACTCTTTATGAGAAAATGCGTCCCAGTCCTCTTTTGTCTTTACCTTGTGACTCTTTGATTTCTCCATGGGCCCTCTTTTGACTTATATGCAACCAAAAATATATTCATTAATATTAAATAAATATTAACACACATTATCCATGATATGAATATTAAAAACACCATTAAATGCAATGGGGCCTTTATGACTAATAATGCTAGACCTTTGACATCAATGACAATATTTTCAACACTCTCATACGGTGAGTCCATGGCATACCAAACAAGATGTTATAATAAAGAGAAAAGTTAAATATCATCACCTTCACATGAACTATGATAGGTGGGATGGTAATGAGAAGCCACACATAACCTAAAGGAGGTATTTACCTTCTATCATATCCTTGGCATGTGTTGTGTGTGGATTTGAGATTACATTTAGAATATCTAAGGGTTTTGATATAATCAAGAGAGGCAACACAAGTTATAAAACCCTCATTAATTAAGTCATGTTTAACTTGGATATTGCCTATTTGGACACTAATGAATAAAGGAGGACCATCCGCATGAAGCAAATTCTAATTGGGAATCATAAAAGTGATAGGAATTTTTAAGGAAATATAAGTGTCCATTATTTTATCAACATGAATGGACATCTCTTCACATTTTTATAATATGATATCTTTAGATCTAGATAAGGTTGATTCGTGTCCTACTAGGGGAGGAAAAGGGATGTTTATTTCAAATAAGAGTTGAATAAGATAGTCTCTATGATATGGAGAGGTCCTCATAAGATCGAGAAACAGAATTTGGGATGGGAGATTAGTGAGCTCCATAATGGGATCCAACTCATCATAACCCATGAGGAGATTGTTAGAAATAGGTGCATAGTGTTGAATGAGGTCCTCAAAAGGAGGATCCAAAGTGCATTGGAATTTGTTGATAAGAAGGAAGAAATTTAGAACAAGGTTGTAAATTATGTTGTGAAGATGAAGCAGTTGGTTCAAATTTAGGTTGAGAGTTGTTGATAGAAGCTTGATTATTAGTGTTAGGTAAATAATATGGAGGGATGGTAGAAATAAAATGGGAAGTGTTATCCAAAGGAGGACTAGGAATTTATTCATTAAAGGTTATAAGGTCATTTTACCCCAATTCATTTAATTGAGTTGGAGAAGAATCTTGGATAACACTAAATTTTTGGGACAATAGAGGGGTGTAAATAGGTTGAGGGTTCAATGAAAGTAACAACCCTTTAAATATTAGTCATATTAACCACATTATCTTCAGGAGTTGGGTCAACATGACTTTATACATTGTTGGTGGAAGGTGTGGGCTTGTCTTGGGTATCTTGATTAGATTGGTGATTAGGGAAAGGGTCTATATAGATAGGCAAATGAGTATTAGCTTGATTCAAGGTTTGATATTTAGGATGTGTTTCATGAGCCTTAAAATCAATGTCATAGGCTTATTGATGCTTTCAAATGATATAATCATGATCAAAATTAGGACCTAGAATAAAATCCATAGATAAATTACAAAGCTTCCTACAGGTCTTTGAGAATGACCCCAACTATAATACAACCAACAAAAATTGTTGGGATCATAACAAGATTTTATAGGATGAGTGAGATCAAGTTATCATGGTAGAGCTCTAAGTAGATATTTAAGTAATTCATATGAGGATAAAGGTTTGTGAACATTGATGGTATTAGGTAAAGATAAGTGAGGATTGGTGTATTATTGAGAGAGGGAGTTGGTTCTGAAGATTGGTTAGGAATGATAGCTTGAGTAGTGTGAATGGTACCATAAGAGTCCATGATACCATCATTGGTAGCATCATGATTATTGGTATTAAGTAATATATGAGGACCCATATAATGTTGGGGTGGCTCAAATTGACACATAAGGAAATCTTAATGTTTAGCTTGGTCAATAGCCTCTTCCAAAGTATGTAGATAGATAGAGCGCATACTTGATATTGTAACTTAGGAAAAAGATCATTGGTAAAGAGATGGAAAAGGTTATCATTGACCATGTTGTGTTCACATTTGTTGGACAATGTTTTCCACCTTTTAACAAAAGCTTGGGTAGTTTTGTTTTCAATTTTTTTAGAATTTATGAAGTGGGCCAAAGTGTTTTTAGGAAGATCACTAGTTTTAAATTATTGAACTAAAGCATTCACTAAATCTTCCAAAATATTAATATAATGAGTTTTAAGTTGGTTGTAACAATATAAAGAATCACCCATAAGAGTTTTGGCTAAGATATTGGTAGCAGAAAAGGTGTTTAATTTGATCCAATCCTTATAAATATCTACAAATGTTTTTAGATGAAGGGTAGGATCAATTGATCCATGTTAAGAAATTATAGGGGTGATACCTCCTATATAAATATTAGAAATTTGAGTTGTAAGAGGCTCATTTTGAATATGCTTAATGGTTTTTTTGACCAAAGGATATTGAGGAATGAGATTTCCATGGGAACCTGGAAGAGGAGGAGGGGTAACATTTTGATTATGCATGCCCCAAGACATTGGTTGAGGATGAGTTTGGAGATGGATAAGGTGATTTTGCATTCTCATAATTTGATTTGTATTATGAGCTTGAAAGGTATTCATTTTATTAAGTGTTTGTAATAAGAGTTAATGGGTTTGATTGACATTGTTAGCATTATTTGAAGCATTAGAGTTGGTATTAGTTTATTGGGTACCACTATTGGTGTTGATAAGAGCTTGAGAGGGATTATGAGAATGTGAGGCATTAGTGGCAAAATTTTCTTATGTGGTAAAAGATGAACTAGTGAAGGATGAAAAGAGGAAGCACTAGAAACATGATTACCTTGGGTAGTAAACAATGCACTAGTAGAAGGATTAAGGAAAATAGATCTTATGAGAGTCCCACTAGATATATAACTTGACATATTAGTGGAGGTACTAGGTATGGAGGTAGAAGAAGTTAAATAAGAAGAGGTCATGGTATGAGAAGGGGTCATAATCAAGGGAAGAGGATGATAATCAAAGAAAGTGGTACCCCAAATCCATTTAAGAATGTGGGAGTAGGTGAATGAGGCTCTTTGAATTGACCACTAATCATGATATGGTAAATGGTAGATGGATATTTTCCTTAATGTTGAAGAAATTCAAAAATAAATAAAAGCATTTCAGGGGTATACTCTAATTTAGGTTGATATTATAGGGAGAAGAGGGGATTGCACTATGAATAAGAATGATGAAGGGTCCCATAGTTCATTAAATGAGTGGCTATGTGAAAATTACTATCATCTAAGAGAGGAGACCTAATATATGTATGGGAAACTCTATGAGGGTTGGTAAAACTTATCATGTTTGTTGAATTTAACTATGTGTTATATTCAAACAAGAAGATTATGATGAAAGAGAAAGATTAAAATAGGCAAAAGAGATGAGAAAGTAAGGAAATAGGAAGTGGTAAAAACTATACAGAGTTGATTGTGTTGATCTAGCATAGGAAATAGGGCTTTAAAACTATATAGGGTCAATTATGTTGACTTAGCATAGTAGATAAAGGATAAAAAAGTGTATAGGGTTGACTAGGTCAACCTAACACAACATTAATGAAAAAAAAATAGTTTGTAAGAGACTGTGTCGATTGAAATGACTGTGTACTGAAACAAGAGTAATTTTTTAAGTATTTTGAAAATCAATAACTAAAGGGAAACACATAATTAATTGGATCAATGACGTTAATCCAATTGAGGCACATAACACAAAATCTTGCACCAACACTAGTTAATGCAAGTTTTTGTACTACAACACATAATTGAGCAAAGAGCAAGTAATCAACTTGGAAAGTAAAAGCCAACTAAGTGGTCAACTTGAATGTTGTTAGATTATTAAAATATAGTTTATATGTGATAGGAAGTTGTATTTAAGAAAAGAATTAAAATCAATTTAAAGATAATTTCAAGATGTTTAGGGTGAAAGGGATTTATATTGACAATGGTACAGGCTTGGTATTGGGGCATACCCCCTCACTTCACACACCATAGAGATAAGGGTGTTGGCTACTTATCCAAAATATACCATTAACCACATGTTTATACTTGGCCAAAAAACCAAGTTGGCTTCCCCCTTGGTAATGAAATCCAAGTAGGCTGGATTTTGATAGACAATTGTTAAAATGCTTGTTAAGATTTTGTGACTTGGTCATGTGTGCATAAAAGATAAAATAGTGTAACTAAATGATATATTGAAAACCACCTAATTAGACTATGTGACCTATTCTAAGCATGTAAATAATAAAAAAATGAAAGTGTGAGCTAATTTTTAGCATATAAGGGTTAATTCTAACTTTGAAACATAATATAGTGTCAATTTAGTCGATAGTATATACAGAGAATATAGAACAGGTTCGATAGGGTCACCTCTTTACTATGGAATCTATAAGTTTTAAAGTGAATTACATTGATAGAGTTGACCTAGATTTCTAGATTACACATATAATACAGAACTATGTCGACAGGGTCAACCTAGTTGACTGTATAGTTGTAGTTTTAAAGACCACAAACTATGAAAAATAAGACTATAATAAATGAAAGAGAAATATATAAAATAACCTTGGTGGGTTGGAGGATGTAGATAAGTGAGATTTCTATTTAATAGCTTTGATAAATGCTTTTAAATCCTACTAACTATGTCGATTGGGTCAACCTAGCTTTGGAGAAGCCTATTGCTAAGTGCCTTAAATGTATAAGATTTATTAGGTTGACCTAGTAGTTTGAATCTGATGTTTGAAAGTCTAAAAACCTATACTATGTTGATTGATTAGCCTAAATCTAGAAAATAACCTATACAAACATAACAAAGTCATATGGATACAACTATGTGTTAAACCTGCACATAGAAGTTAGAACTACGTTGATAAATTTGACCAAGCATTGTAAATATATGAAAATAAAAATGATAAAATAATGAAATAAGTGAAATAAATCTTGTAAGGGTTAGATTCATGTTGGGTTCACTAGAATATATGCAATTAAAAATGCATCATGTCTATAAATCAATCCTAGCTTGGAGAAGATAGATCATACCATATACTTCCAATTAGGGATAAATTTTTTAAGTTGGAACATGACCAATATGGGGATATATTAAACCTGATTATGGGATCTCTTACCACAATACACCATGCTAAAGAGGCTTCCAAAGCCTCTAGTCTAATACGATCATGCAATGACCCTAAGAGGGTCCTAAGTTTTGATATTTGACCTATACTAATAACAAATAAAGTAAATCTAATCTAGTGCTCACCAAAGCTTATGACACAAAGTGCATGTTATAAAAAATAAACTAAACATGCATAGAAGACATATACTCACATCAATGTATATATAATCCTAATGGATGGAAGAGAAACACAAATGCATATCTATCTACTCTTACAAAGGAGAAATATAATTAGGAATACTTACCTTTGAAGATGAACTAGTCAAGCCTAAATCTCTCCCTTGGCCAAGGTGATTCACAAGAGGTTGTTGTGGTATGTAAGGATGACAAAGACAAATCATATTTAGGCTAAAAAACCTATCAATAAATCCAAAAGACTTCTCCATAAGACAATATCAGTATCTCCAAAGAAAGTATGGAACCCTAAGATTTACTTCTCAAGTAGAATGGTAAATAATCAAATGTTCATTTGCTCTTACTTCTTCTTTCACTTATCCTTAATAAATGATAGGAATTAAATTGTATATATATGTGGATTTAACCATTGATGCTTCTAAAAATCCTAGCCAATAGGGTCGACCCAATCAACCTAGCATAATTTTGGAGAATAATTCACTAGGTCCTGAGCAAGGTCGGCCAAAGGCTACCTAATTCCTAAGTGAAAATATCCTAAAATTATATAGGGTCAACCCAGTCGACCTAGTACAACTAACTAACAAAATGGATTTTAGATGAGGAAAAGGAAGATAAATTATAGCAAACACTTGGAATAGGTACAATAGAGAAGAACAAGCTTAGGGATAATGGTTTTAGGAGATAAGTGTGTAGATAAGAAGTGGTAAAAGGGATAATAATCTTGTGAAACACTAATAGTATACCCACCCCTTTCTTGGTGCACCCCTTAAGGCATACACTCGAAGAGATTGAGACTTGATGGGTTCCTGAAAGATACAGTGTCAGTAAGTGATAAAAATTTAAAAATATTATGTGTATATAGAATATTATTTAGACTTGAATCTCCTCCTAGTCTGCTTACAATGTTGACATGCCTTATAAATATCATCTACAGGTTTAGAGATTTTGGGTATGTTCTTAAAAAATCCCTTGTAACTGATCTTAACTATATTTTCAAAGTTCATATGACCTAACCTCCTATGCCATAGGCAAATTTCATCAACCTTGCTCATGAAACACTTCTCTTTTGTGATTTCATTTAGTACATAAAGATTGTTCTCAGTTTTCTTTACTTTGGCAATCAATTTTTCTAATTTTTCTCTCCTTATATCACATCTTTTATCATGAAATGTTATGGTATGTCCTTCGGTGCACATTTGACTTACACTCAATAAGCTATGTTTCAATACATTTACAAATAACACATTTTCTATCTTGGTCTTCCCATTGTCCAAGCTCAAAGCTCCTTTGCCAACTACATTAGTAGATGTGTTATCCCCAAACCTTACTGAACCTATGGAATTCTTCTTCAAAGTGATGCATTTGATTTTATCTCCTATCATGTAACTTACACAACCACTGTTTATGTACCATTTCAAATTTCCATTCTAAGTATGAAAGGTAGTTTGGGCTATCATAGATTCTTCTCCTTTGGATTCCTATTTTTATTCTATAGGATCTTCTTTCTTGATCCATTCTCTAGTGTCATGAATCCATAACTTCTCAACATGACTATTTTTCCTTATATATTTTTCTCTTTCAATGTGTCCTCTTTGGTTTCAATTATAACACCAAATTCTACTTCTTCATCTGTAGTCAACAATTCTATGTCTAAATTTACCACAATAAAAATAATAACCAATGAAGGAATCCACATACTATGATTGTTTAACCTTATTTGTCTTTTGATGAACATAGGATAATACACCACTGCCTTTGATATCTCTTGATGGAGTAAAGATCTTCTTGGCTTGTTGATGGTTGAATTCAAACTTGAAAGCTTTTGCATAGGTCTTGATTCTACCAGTTTCATCACTCCCTAAATAATCAAAGTATTTTAGAACCTAAAACTTATTGAACTCATTTTGTTCTTCTCTGAAGCCAAGACCTCTCTATCATAAAAGGATCCTTGACTATCCAATATATTGTTAAGTTTTTTAGTACTTTCCCCAAACTTCTGGTAAGTCCTTATCTTGACAAAGGGGGAAATTGTTGATAATGTGTTCTAAGGTATTCATGAATACCTTAGAACACATCTTCAAAAATCTTGGAGGTGAATAAATTCACAAATTTAGGTTAAATTTATGTATGAATCAATTCTTGTCTTAGGGTTGACGTTGGATTTCACTAAAGGTAGCTTTCTTTCCATCTTCAATGTGACTCTAGCCTCCAAATAGTTTTATAACTTTATTGGTTACATAGGACACTTAATTAGGGAAAATTGATCCCCCTAAACATAATTGACATAACATAATGTGATTTTGGGCTTAATATTCCCAAATTAAGTGCCAGATTCAACTAAACACTCTTGTTGATCTACCTAAACATAACTATGAATACCTAATATGATTATATATCATGATATGCCCCAATTTGAGTTCCCCATTAAAATAATCACTTGATTTTTTATGTTGGGGATGAAATTAGGGAATATTGACCCCTTAAACATAATTTTTACCACTTAATATAATTTGGGGTTATATACCCTAATTGAGTGTCCCATTCAATCAATCATTTTACTTGTTAGAGGGGAGGCACAACTAGGGAATATCAAGACCCATAAACATAATTACAACAACCTAAATGTATTCAGGGCTTAATTTTCCATAATTGAGTGCCCCAGTCAATCAATCACTTGATTGATTGCATAGGAGATGTAATTAGGGAATATTGACCCCTAAACTTAATTGTGAAAATATAATGCTTGATAGGCCCTTATTGAGTGTCCCATTAAACCAATCACTTGATTGGTTGCATAGGGGATGCAATTATGGCATATCAAACCCTAAACCTAATGTAATTTGGGGCTTGATATGCCTTAATTGAGTACCCCATCTAACCAATCACTCAATTGGTTATGTGGGGGATGTAATTATGGAATATAAAGTCAATTATGAATCATTGCAATAACCTAACATAATTTTGGACTTGATATGCCCTAATTGAGTGCCTTATTCTACCAATAACTCAATTCATTGCATAGAGGATGAAACTATGGTGTATCAAGCTCTATAAACCTAGTTATAATAACCTAATGTGATTTAGGGCTTGATATTCACTAATTCAGTGCCCCATTCAATCAATCACTCAATTAAATACATGGGGAACATAATTAGGGCATATTGAGTACTCAAAGCATAATTACAATAACCTAATGTCATTTTGGGCTCAATATGCCATAGTTGAGAATCAAATTCAACCAATCACTCAATTGGTTACATGGGGGATGTGATTATGTAATATTGAGCCACCTAAACATAATTACAACTTAAAATGAATTTGGGCTTGATTTTCCCTTATTTAGTCCCTAATTCAAACAATAACTATATATATTTCATGAGGGATAAAATTAGGGCATATTGAGCCCCCTAAAATATAATTGCAATAACCTATTATGATTTTCAAATTGATTTTATATAATTGAGTACCTTATTCAACTAATCACTTGATTGGTTGTATGGGGGACATAATTAGGGAACATCAATCGCTATAAATATAATTGCAACAACATAATGCATATTTGGGCCTAATATTCCCTAATTAGGTGCTCCATTAATCATTACATGATTAGATACATAAGGGATGCAATTAGGTTATATCAAGCCCATAAAACATAATTATGACAACCTAATGTAATTTGGAGCTCGATTCCCTAATTGAGTTTCTCATTTAACCAATCAATTAATTGGTTGCATTGGGATGCCATTAAAGCATATTGATATACCTAAACATAATTATGACAATCTAATGTGATATGGGGCTCAATATGCTTTAATTGAGTGTTACATTCAACCAATCACTTGATTGGTTATATGTGGGACATAATTAGGAGATATTGAACCCCCTAAACACAATTATGACAATCTAATGTGATTTTAGACATTGATATGCCTAATTGATTGCTCCATTAAAAAATCACTAGATTGTTTATATGGGTGATACAATTAGGACATTTTGGTCCCCTAAACCTAGTTATGATAACTTAACATGATTTGGGGATTGATATACCCTAATTGAGTGCCCCATTCAACCAATCACTTGATTAGTTGCATAAAGGATGAACTTCAAGAAAAACCAATCTATTAAACATAATTTCAAATAAATCTAATATGATTTGGGGCTTTATATGGCCTAATTGAGTTCCCTATTTAACCAATCACTACAAGGGGACACACTTAGGGCATAAAAAATTGCATAAACCTATTGTAAAAACCTAATGGCATTTGGGGCTTGATTTTACCTAATTGAGTGTCCCATTCAACCAATCACTTGAGTAGTTTTCATGGGATATGTAATAGGGAATATAAATCCCCCTAAATATATTTGTGATAACCTAATGTCATTTGGGGATCGATATGATCTAATTGAATACCTTATTAAATAAACCATTTGATTGGTTGTATAAGGGAATCACTTAGGACACATATATTTCACTAAATGTAATTATGAAAATCTAATTTTATTTGGTGCTCCATATTCTCTAAATGAGTGCCCATTCAACCAATCACTTGATTGGCTACATGGGGATGCACTTAGGGCATATCAAACCCCATTAAACTAACTATAATAACATAATGTCATTTAGAATTCAACATGCCATAAATAAGTGCTTCATCTAACTAATCACTCAGTTGATTGTATAGGGGATGCAATTACTAAATATATAGTGGCCTAAATATAATTATGATAAGATAAAATGGTTTAGGGATCAATATTAATTAATTGAGTTCCTCATTCAATCAGTTACTCATTTGGTTGCATGGTGGACATAATTGGGGCATACTGAGCCCCATATACCTAATGTTGAAAAATTAATGTGAATTAGGTCTTGATATTCCCTAATTGAGTGCTACATTTAACCAATCACTTTTTTGTTACATGGCAGATGTAATTAAGGCATATTAAGTCCCCCAAATATAATTATGGAAACCTAATGTAAATATGGGCACGATTTACCATAATTGAGTGCCCTATCTAATTAATTACTTGATTAGTTGAATATGTAATATCAATCCCATAAACCTATTTATGTTAACTTGTAATTTTGGAATGTCCCATTCAAATAATCACTCAATTGGGTATGTGGAATGCATTTAGGGAATATTAATCCCTTAAACCTAATTTTGAAAACTCAATGTTATTTGGGGATAAATATGCCTTAGTTTAGTGCTCCATTAAAATAATCACTCATTTATTATATGGGTGATGCAATCAAAGAATATTGAGGCCCCTAAACTTAAATTTCATCAACTCAATGTTGGTTGGGTCTTGATTTGCCTTAATTAATTTAAAAATATAGAATTTGACTAAATAACTTAAAGATGAATTGTGACAACTTGATGTGACCTAGGTCTCAATTTTCCCTTAGTGAGTGGCCATTCAACCAATCACTTGAATTTTTGGATGGGGGTGTAATTAGGGTGAATTGACCCCCTATACCTAATTATGACAACCTAATTTAGAGTGTACTTTTGTAATCCTATAAACCATTTTTTTAATTTTATAGACATTAATATAATTATTTGTTACCTTAACCTTAGTTAGCATGGAGAAACCATGTTTATTACAAATTCAAGCTTCATACCTAATCACATTCTTTCTCGATTAATAATTTTTTTTATACCATATAATAAAAACTTGTTTATTTCATATAAAGAAGATTACATTAGATAGGAAATGATTATATGATTTTTAATTCTAAACATTTTAGTATTAAATGCTATAAAAGTTATAGCTACCAACATCATTCAAATTTAGTTGTTCTTCACATGTCAACTTTCACACATGTCAACTTCAACACATGTTAAATTTTAAACACATAAATTCAATGAATAACTATTAAAAAAATAAAAAATACATTTAGTTTTTGATAAAAAGGGTTTGGGAGATGACTCAAATTTAAGTTTTAGATTTGACTTATAAATGTAAAAATATCATTGTAAAAAAATAATTTGATTTGGACATAATTTAAGTTTCAAGGCAATCAGAGGGAAACCTAAGGATTCTATATGGTATGTCACATTGGAAACATTAGATAAATGTTAGTGGGTAATGTTAGAGGTGAAGTTAGGGTGTTTTACCCAATGTCACCCCTAACATCACCCTAAACTCTTAAAAGAAAACAAATAAAAATATTAAGCTATAATGTTTTAAATTACCATTTATTTTTCATTTCAGTCACTTTCAATTAATAACTAAGGAATTATATACTAAAGAATACTAGTGGGATTTTATGTAGTAGGGGATGTAGGGGTTGATATGGAGATCTTATGAGTAGGGTTTGTGGGTGTAAGTGTTGAGAATTTTGTGGGGAAGAGTTTGTGAATATGAGTTTCTTACTTTGTGTGGTTGGGCATGCCAATTAGAATGGTTGAGTTTGGGAGTTTTTGGATAGGGAATGTGAGTGTGACTGATGGGGATTTTTTGGGATAGGGTTTATGAGTTTTTGATTGGATTTTAATTTTGTGTGTGGGGAAGGGTTTTCTAAGTAGAGCTTGATTGAAGAAACCCTCATAGTATAAGAATGGGAGAGAATAATTTTGAAAAGATGAATAACCATGAAGATGGATGAAACAAACATAATGTACGACTTAGAAAGTAGTACGTAGAGGAAGAACATGTTGATAACTAGTAAACCTAAAAACCTTGGTTAAAATATAAACTGGGAAAAAATAAATATATAAATTTGAATTTGCATATTAAATTTAGTGTTTTAAAAAAAACTAAAGAAAACAAAATTTGGAAAAAAAATTAATAAACTGAAAAATTTAGAGAAATATGAAAAAATCAAAAATATTAATAAAACATTTGAAAATTTGGTAAATTTAATGAAAAATTAGGGAAAATCCCAAAATCAAGGAAATTTCATAAAATTTTAGAAAGTCTAAATTTTAGGGTAATTTTATAAAATTTCAAAAAATCAAAAATTTAGGGAACCTTTATCAAATTTTTAAAAAATTTAAAAAAAGGAGAAATTATTAAAATTTAGAGCAATTTTAAAAAATTAGGTTAAAATAGTGAAAATTAAAAAAATTGGGGCTCGATTTCCCCTAATTAGGTAAAAATAAAGAATATTTATAAAATTTAGGGGAAATTCCTAAAATAGGTGAAAATACTAAAATTTAAAGAAAATTCTAAATATTTAATCTTTTTGGGGAAATTTAGGAAATTTAGGAAAAATTAAAAAAATGGCAAAAATTAAAAATTAAGGGTAATTTCAAAATAAATAGAGAGAATTTCAAAAATTAGGGTGAATTAGGTTTTAGAGGGAATGTAGAAAACATGTTAAATTAGCACAAAATTGAAATTATATGAGAATAAAAAAAATTAAAGAATGTTTCAAAAGTTAGAGTAATTTTAGGGAAAATTCAAAAAATTCCAATATTAGAGAAACTTAGGAAAATTTAGGAGAAATTATATATGTGTGTGTATGTATGTATGTATGTATGTATGTACACATATATATGTACACACATATATACATATATTTATGTACACACATATATTACATATAAATGTGTATATAAATATATGTATATATGTTAATGTGTGTACATACACATACACACACACATACATATATCTATCTATATATATACATACATACATATCTACACACACACATACATACAAACATATATACATAAATATATATACATATTTATATGTAACAAATATGTGTACATAAATATGTGTGTGTGTGTTCATGCATACTTACGTACGTACATACATACATACATACATACATACATACATACATACATACATACATACATACATACATACATACATACATACATAAATATACATATGAAAATTTATAGAAAATTTCAAAAATTATGTAAAATTTAATGAATTTATGAAAATTTAGGGGGGATTTGGAAAATAGGTAAAAAAAAAAAAATCTAAAATTAAGGGTGAAATTTGAAAATTTAGGGAGAATTCAATTTTCATTTGAAAAAATTCAAAATATTTGGGAAAATTTTATTTTTTTTTGAGAAAATTAGGAAAATATAAGTGGAATATTAAAAATAGGTCAAATTAGTGAAAAATAAAAAAACTAGGGGAAATTTAGCAAATTTAAGGGAAATTAAAAAAAGAAGGAAAAGTCTAAAAATTATAGAAAGTTTAGGGGAAAAAAAAGAAAAGAAGAAGGGTAAATTAGGAAAAAAACTTAGGGAAATCAAATAAATTTAGTGAAAATTCAAATAGTTAGGATAAATTCAATAAATTTAGTGAAAATTATAAAACTTAGTAAATTCTCAAAATTAGGGAAATTTATAAAGAATTCAAAAAATTAAGTACACTTAGTGAAAAATAGAAAATTATGGAAAATTTAATGAAAATAAAAAAAATTAGAGGAAATTAGTGAAATTTATGATAAAAGTGAAAAATTAGGTTAAACTAGATTTTTTTTAAAAACTAAAAAAAAATTCAATAAATTTGGAAAACTCCAAAAAATAAAAAAATGAGGGTATACTCCACAAAATTAGAGAAAATGAAATATTAGGTTAACTTACAATAATTTAGGGGGAATTCAAAAAATTATGTGAAATTAGACATAAATAAAAATAAGTAGATAAAATTAATAAATTTAATAAAAATATCAAAAATTATGGAAATTTACTAAAATTTAAGAGAAGTTTATGGAAAAGTAAAAACTTAAAAAACTAGCTATAATTTAGGGAAAATTAAAAAAATTTAATAAAATTTAAAATTTTAGGGTAAATTTAGTATAGTTATGGAAAATAATAGTAAATTATGAAAAATGGGGAACTAAAATAATTAATGAAAAGTAAAAAATCAAGGATTTTTTTGAAAATTTAAGAAAATTTTGAAAAATTAAGGAATTTTATTTAAATTTAAAGAAACTAAATAAATAGGTTGAATTGCCAAACATCAACAAAAACCTTCTATAATTATATGATTAATCTAAGAGTGTGTCATCCTTGCTTACTTTGTGTGCATTTAAGGACTAGGTATCCAAGGTTATGCTTACTTTTGAAAGGCTTTGTATTTGTTTCTTAGTCACAAATGGGGCATACTATACAAGTTATACAACCCATTTTTCCTTCCTTTGAACTGGAAGTGGACATGCTAAATTTTCCTCCCCACATATTCAAAATAGTCATTTCTTTAACTCATGTTGCTTTTTGGCTCTTTGTTGTATATGTTTTATTAACACCTTATGAAGATGGAGGGAAAAAATCAAGTGAAGTGTAAAAACATGACATGCTTGGAACCTTCTACTGGCATTTTCATTTTTTTCCTCAGCGTGTGCATGCTCATACCTATTCAACCAAATATGTACCATCTGATTCCACAATTAACAAAAGTTAGATTAAATAAACAAAAATTCAAAAACTTAAATAAAAATGTATAGAATTCAAAAGATTAGGAAAAAATAAAAAAATAAAGGTAAAATAGGCATATTATATATTTTTATAATTATTTAAAATTTTAAATATAAGGTTGAAATCCAAAAATTGTTAAAAAATAGGACAATTTAGACAAATTGTATATTTATTTTTAATTTTATTTAAATTTATATTTTAATAATATGTAACTATTTTTAATTCCTCAGTTTTTTAAAATTAATGTATAGTTTTTGGATGAATTGGTTAGTTGACTTAAGGGTAAACTTAGATTTACCAACAAATTTAATGTTGGCCTATGATGAATGCAGAAAATTATTGCGAAGGATTTTTTTTAATGAATTGGTTACCTTATATATATGTATGTATGTATCATTTAAAAAATACACTATTAATGTTAGTAATATTTTACTATGCATGGAAACTTTCATTATAAATATCACCCTTGTAGGAGGCTTATTGAGCATTAGGACAATTTTAATGTTATAGGGTGCCAAAACAACATCAACTACCTATATACACCCAACTATAGTAGGGGAAAGGGGGGACCAATTTCACATGTCTTTTGGGACACACACACACACACACACACACACACACACACACACACACACACACACACACACACACACACACACACACACACACACACACACACACACACACACACACACACACACGTGGTGTGTGTGTGTGTGTGTGTGTGTGTGTGTGTGTGTGTGTGTGTGTGTGTGTGTGTGTGTGTGTGTGTGTGTGTGTGTGTGTGTGTGTGTGTGTGTGTGTGTGCGCGCGCGTGCGCGTGCGCGTGCGCGTGCGTGCGTGCGTGCGTGCGTGTGTGTGTGTGTGTGTGTGTGTGTGTGTGTGTGTGTGTGTGTGTGTGTGTGTGTGTGTGTGTGTGTGTGTGTGTGTGTGTGTGTGTGTGTGTGTGTGTGTGTGTGTGTGTGTGTGTGTGTGTGTGTGTGTGTGTGTGTGTGTGTGTGTGTGTGTGTGTGTGTGTGTGTGTGTGTGTTCAAGATATTTTTAATAGTCATTTCAATTCATTTTATTTAGGAAGCAATTTTTTTTTGAAGATTCAAATTCCTATAGTAGTTGTAATTATGAATGAGATGATATTGAATAATGATATTATCATTCTTCTTGTGATCATTTTAAGCCATAAATAACTTTGGATGGTGCTTATAGGTTCAAATCAACTTCAAAAAGTGGGGGTATTGACATTGGAATGCTTGGGCAATGTGTGACTAAGAGTGATTGTTGGGGATATGCTATTGAGGGATGGGATAATGTACTTGAGCATGATGACCCCAACGTTATTTGGGGTCAATCATGAATTTATAAATTTATATGACTATTGATTTTATTAAAAATAATTATGATAATCACTTTATTGTTTTATTATTTTATTATCATATTTAATTTATTTTTGTGTCATGACATGTTTAATTAATGTTTGAGTTAAAATTTAATCAAAATATTATAATTACACTATTTTTATTTTCATGTATAGTGTAACAATTGAGATTAATATTATAATTATTAAATGATACATATAATAATTACAATTATATAATATAAGAATATTATTTTATGATTAATAATATTAATTAGTACATGTATCTTAAATAAATCTATCTAAAAAATGACAAGAGAAATCAATATAAATGATGCCTTTAACTTGAGTTTTTCACATACTTTAACAATTAATAATCTCATTACCTTATTCGAAAAATTTCCATTGACTAGTAATAAATCATGTCATCTAACTACACTAATGTGTCAAGCTCAAAAAATATATTCAAAAAGCAGGCTCAAAACTCCACTATATGGCCAAGATATTAATTTGTTTGTTTTTATTCTATAATAAAGAAAGGAAAAAATATGTGATGGTAAAATGCATCTCAAACTTAATGTTGGAATTAAAATTGAACACACACATAGACATTACAACTCACCACCCCTGGCTTCCATTGTATAACACTTCTCAATGTAAATAATTTTAATTAACCAGAAACTATTATATTTTTAAATTATAATTTATAAAATTAAAGTTAGAATTAAGTCATATTTTAAATTGACCTAGAATCAAGCTTAAAGTTGGAATAAATTTCAAACTTTAAGTTGGAATCAGTGTCATATTAAAGTCACCTTAATGTCAGATATAATGGTGCACTTATAGTCAGACTTACTATCACAATTAGAGGTTGATCTAGTGTAACTCATAGAGTAAAATCTAGTGATAAAACTAAATTAAAACTTAGTGTTTAACTTAAATTCACATGTAAAAATGCATATTAATTAATTATGAGACATTAGAAACATTTCTAGGGACAACTTTGTTATCATCATCCTAAATTCAACTCTAACATCACCCCAATACCACCAACGAACATCAAAATTAATGATTTTATTAGGTGATGTTGGGGTGTCATTAGCGTGATGTTTTTATTTAATTTATACAATCTCATGATCAACTTTGTATTTATGCAATATAGTTCAACATTAGTGATGACCTTAAAATGCTCATCTAACTTTAAATATGACTTTAGGGATGAAATTTCACCTTTATAATTATCTTTTTTGTGAGTTTAAGGAAAATTTAAGGTGACTTCAAGGAGAATTTAATTAAAACTTATTTTAGTCAAAATTCTATAGTGAAAGATTAAAGTTAGGTTTTTACACTCTAATTATCAGTTGAGTTTATTCAATAAGATGTATAATTTGAGACAAAGATAGATAAATGTAAAGGATTATAGTGAGGAGTTTTAAAAGATAACCATTAGATATGGTCATGTGGGATATGGTTAAGATAAATCTCACTCGGTATGTAAACCATGTTTATATTTCAAATCAAGATGAGTTTGGAATGTTCAAGTTGAAGTTGGTATAAGAAGCCTATCAATGTGATTTGAATGAGAAAGATAAGTTGTTAAGAAGTCAACCAAATGCCTCAATATGTAAGGGAAGGTTATCAAGAGGAAGAGGAAAATAAATCATGGGTAGAGATAACATGCTCATGAAAGGTAATTTGGTATTTTAATAACCTAAATTTGATCACAAATACTAGGTAATACCTATTTTATCCATTTTTACTATCAATTGACATGTGCACTTAATTAACACTTATTTAATTGATTTGACCTATCTTAAGAAAAAGAGGAAACCCATTTCCATTATAATGCCATATATTGTCATCTATAAAAATGACATTAATATTGAAAACACATTGATGCATCTATATGCTTTGATCTAGACCCCAAAATTAATACACTTATTAAAGGGACAAAAACACCCAACATGAAAATAATGCCTATCATTCCTATATGTAGATTTCATTCATATCCTTCCCTCATAAAAAATCAAAATCCAAAAATGAAAGTTAATTTAAGGTTGGCCTTGGTGTTTCTAAACTCTCCAATGGGTCTTTTCCCTTATACAACCACTATAAAAGCATATTCAATTGTTTCATTTCACACATATTGGAAAGCCTATCAGTTCTTTCATAAGAGCTTATTTACATAGGTTCATATTGAAAAAAATTTCCCTATTCTTCCAAATTCAATTTTCAAGCACTCCAAGTAGTGTGTCAAGTATGAATTTAGTTTTATATAGCCGTAACTAAGCATGATTAAGTATTCAAGACAATTCTAGATGCATTCATATAGTCAAAGGAGAAAAATCACACAAAACACCTACTTGGGATAACTTCATGGAGGTTTGATCCCTCTTTGTAATATTTGTATATAGGTATCACTTCACACAGTGGGGTGTTGAGGTCCAATACAACCCCAACCACTAACCCCTTTCTACTCATTCACATCCATTTATCTCCTTGTGATAAAAGTCAGGGTTTTATAATTTCAAAAAGGCATATACAAGTCACACACTTTTTGAATATAAAATCAATACAAAAGGACCCAACTACCATTATCACACCTAAATGTTCTAGAAGTAACAATTTATTATAAAAAGATAGAACTAGAACTAATAAGGATAAAAGTGACTGTTGCTCTTGTCCTACTAGGCATTCATATCTGTCAAGGCACTTAGGCACAACTTATGGGATATTTATGGATTTTTATTATTATACATTCTATTTTATATTGAAATCAACTGAATATTCAAAAAGCTAAGTTTATTTCTCTTTTGCATATTTTAGCCTTGTTTACTTTTATTTCATTTTGTCAATTTCATTGATTTATATTTAGTTTTATATTAAAAAATATATATTTATAGCACCTTATATTATTATATTCCATTTATCTAATTAGGGTTGATATTTATATATTAATTCATAAACAAATAAAAAATTTCATGAACCCACTTGTTGATCAAACCTTGTCAAACCCTAGGTTTTCTATAGGGTTCCAACCTTCTAAGGCTTCAAAATAAAATTTCATTTTTTACTTCCTCTTTTTAAAGTTTCATTTCATGTTTTTCTTCTATGCCACCTAAAAAAATAGTCTTAAATTATCCCTTAAGTTGAATTTCTATAATAATAATGTCTCAATTGAACATATCCAAATTCCTTTAACAACTATTAAAATGGATTCAACTAATGCACACATTACTTCCTCCTTTGATGAACGAGCTTCTAATGAATAATTTCAAGAATATAATTAGAATGACTAAGAAAATGAGAAAAGTGAACAAGATACTAATGATGGTTTAGATAGGATTTATCCTAAATACCTCAATGGAGTTGACCATGAACAAGTCCAATGTATATATAAAATTTTAGGACTTTGTCAAATTCCACAAGACATTTCCAAAGTAATTGAGGTCTTAATATACTTCAAAAATGCTCATTTTTTTTTCTAATGTGTAACAAAAACTAATTTTATGCATTATAAACCCTGTCAAAAGTATAGCCACTACCATAGTAGACATGTTTATTCCATCCACATCTTTAGGCTTGGGGGAAACCCATGGTTTGTATCATTTTTATATGCTTATGGCTAACCTAGAAATCCATTCCAATACTTTAAACTATACAACATACCTCATATAATGAAAAATACCTTAATAAAGTAGTTACATTTCTATAAGATAAGGTGTTGTATTTAGAGAAAGGTGTTTTTAAAGCTAGCCAATCATTGGACTCCCATGATTTACTTTATAATCCTTTAGCATATGATATAGAATCTCATACTTTACCCATTGAATGTGTAGGTCCTAAAATTAATTTATATGAGGGTAAAGGATATCCTAAAAAAAATTTAATATATTTTCATGCAACATGTTTATATTATGCATTCAATGAAAAATTTCTAAATAAACTCTTTCCAAGGAGCTTAGAAGACTATGATTTGTGGTGGTTTTATGATCTACCTACTCAATCCGTAAAATAATTCAATACTTTAGTATATTTTTTTATCAAATAATTTTATATCAAAATTGATGATAACATTTCATATGCATGAATTGATAATCTTAAAAATGAACTAATTAACCTATCAGTGAGTATGTGCTTTGTTACAAGACTATGTTGGCTAAAATGACTAATTCATTAGAAGATAAGTAAATTCAAGACATACGATAACAAGTTTTACTTACACCCTTAAATAAGTCAATCATATTTAATAAATTTAAATAATTTAAATATATTTTTCATACTATAAGAGATAGATAAGTTATAATTATTACTTTGAACAAGCTTAATTACACATCTACACCTACTATGGCTACAAAAAATTCTGAATAAAACAATATTTTAAGTCCAAGGCACAAGATATTAAATTATAAGTAAATATTCAAGTTAATATTATCTCTCAACCTAATCATAATTTTTTTTTTCAAATCAAACATAACTTCAATTTTTTAGATTATTGCAACCACCTTAAAAATTACTATTTTTTGATTAAATGTCACTTAATAACTTAGTTTCCTCCATATGAAGTTGAAATGAAAAAATCAAAAATAAAATCATTTGATAAAAATACATACTATGATTATCATTAATGCAATGTTTATTATACAAATAAGTGTTATAAAATCAAGCATCTCATTCAAGATCTAATTACCAACAATTTCATAGAGGTAGACATTCCGACAGAGGAACCAAGGCCTCAACAAAATGACAAATATTAAGATAAAGATTTTTAGTGATCCATTTCCTAAGCATGATACCAACAAGGATACTTAAAATGTGTATCATACTTATAAGTATTATAAACCTCCTACCTCATATGATGATCCTTTGGATGGTATTATTGGTAAAATTACTCTAAATATTACATCACATCCTATGATTACTTTTGATGATAATGAAATAGTTGATGTTAATTCTTATTTTCATGTTTTGTCTATAGTATCTCATATCGATAAAAAACTATTCATAGTGTGATAATTGATAATGGATCAAGTAAAATTGAATGTAAAATTACCTTGTTTCATTTATTAGGATACACACAAAGTGATAAATAATCAACTATTAAAAGTGTTGAGACTTTTAATGATAAGAAGCAATCCACTTTGGGCCATATTATACTACCTCTTCAAGTAGGATATATTATAATATCTAATCATTTTTTTGTTTTTCTACAAAAATGGATTTTTTGATATGATATTAGGATGCCCATGGTTGCTAAAATTCATATTATACCTTATATGGTTAATAAATGTTTGAAATATATTTATTGTAATCAAGTTACTACTATTTTTGGGATAAAGTATGAGCATACTATACATTCCATGCTACCTCCTCCTCCCCATCTACCACCATAGTTTAATGATTCATATAAGCACAAGAAAAGCATGATTTTGGAATCTAAGTAAATATTACTAATAAAGAGGTGAAAAAAGTTGTGTAAATGAAACAAAAGTAAGTTTATAGGAAAAAGGTATCTCCTTTTCAATAATAGCATACGATTGCAACATCTCCTAATAATCTATCTCAATAAATCCAAAAATTGACATAATATTACACATCATCTCTTGAGACTTTAGGTAGTCTTACATTTCCTATATCCATGTCTCCTACTCAAGATCACATGAATGGTCATTTAGATAGATTTCTCAATGAATATGATAAATATGTTGATCCTAATATTTGTGTCAAAGTATTGTCCATGATATCTGGCTCAATTAAATGAAAAAATCTGTAATCAAAATCATAAACATTACTATGAGCAAAACTAAAAATGAAAATATTGCACAAAATACTTAGATAAATTATCCAACACAATCCATATAGAATAGCTCACCAAAACATGTACAAATAGAAGAGTAATGTGTAACTCTTCCATGAATAATCAAAAATGGTGTATAATAGGTATGCAACTCCTATGTCTGAAATGACCAATCAAATAGTAACATCCACTAGCTAATGATAATGAATAAGAGTAACTCCCTTTGTCTAAGTAGACCTAAGAAATATAACTCAAGTGTAGGAATAATCCATGTGTAGGAATAATCTAGATAAAAAATTATAATGAAAATAAATATCCTACACTAACAACTCCCTGTAAGCATAACTTAGGTGGGTAGAAAATGGGCCCTGACAACAAGGCCTGATGAGGTACCCATGTATAAAAAAACTCTCATAAAGTGGACGAAAGGTAAAAACCCATAAGTACACACCCCCTACACCACCCCCTCCCCCCCCCCCCCCCCCCCCCCAACAAAAAAAAAAAAAAAGTGATAAATAATAAATGAGGACTAAAAATCCCCACTAGAAGCTAAAATTTCCTATAGCCATCATATATCTTGCAAAGGAGCTCTCTAGAGTGATTACAAATCAGAAGTAGATGTAGTAAAGAGTGGATCACCCTAGAGTAGTTAATGTTTCTGCCAAGTTCTTGATGGATATCTAACCAAGATGTGGTCCATATACGAGTAAATATGATCCTCATGCATAGTAGATGGGCCAACTACTCCATGCAATGATGGTTCATCATAAATAGAGGCAAAGAAAGAATGTGGAATGCCATTTAACTATGTAATAGACTACCTAATGTTTTATGAGTCCTAAATCAATGTAATTTTTCCTTATAATGTCTAAAGTGGAATAAAAGTAGGTGAATCAAGAAAAAATCCTCAATATCTACAAGGTGATAAGGATAAGGTGGAGGTGTGTCCCCATCACTATTATAGTCATTTATGCTAGAAGAAGAGTTTTCAATATAAGATATGAGCTCAGGATCATAAATGTCATCAAGTCTAGGTGAGTCTAATGAAGAATAATATTAAAGAGAGTTGGGCACAAAGTATGAAAATGTATACAATCAAGTATAATGATTGACCAATCCTACTTATAATATAATAACACTATGCAACTCTCTGACATACATTGAATCTGGAATGAAATTAACTCACATACCTAGACCAAGGTGAGTAATCTATTAAATTTATAGGATATTATTTGAAATTTAGGGAATAATTATAAAACCATTGAATGTTCCTCTACTCACTTCAATAGTCCCTCTCCCTAAAACCTGTGTAGAAGTGTCATCATCCAAATGAATAGTGGACATGTCAAATGGTCCTAAGGAATTGAAATCAATATATGACAAATTCATGTGATGTGATGAACTAGATTCAATAACCCATGTAGGATTTAGAGGTAAAACTAAAACTAGGGCCATGCCTTTCAATTTCTTCTCACCTTTTTGTTTTGCCTTTTCTTTACCATTATCATTTGCCTTGGAGGATTCTAGGTTGATGAAGATGATTTGATAGAATCAAGAGAACCTATATTTTTATTCTCAAGAAGGATTTTTAGGTGGTCAATATGATTCTTAAAATATTTATTTTATCATGCTTACCTATGAAATACCCAAACTTGATCCTCTCTTTCTTAGGCTTAACATTGGAAGAGGAGGTCTCATTAATTGCTTTGGAGGCAGGATATTTTTGATCCATTTATTTTGTTTCTTCTCTTTATTGTTTGAAGCCTTCCCTTTCTCATTATTATAAAATAGGGATTGAGGTTTTGAGGACTTTACTTTGCCCATCTGTATTGACTTATCTTACTCTCGAGTCATGTCAACAACAAAGGTATCTAAAGAAGGAATCTTCCATGTGTTTCCTATTAGGAATGGTGAATAAGAATTCCAACCCAAGATTCAGAAGTGTTGACAAAAAAAACATCATACAAGGAATCTATATAAAAATAATTAAAAAATAAATCAATTCAAGTGTTATTCAAAAAATAAGATGCTAGTATAAAGGAAATCCCTTGCATAAGTATGCAAGGTAAAACATAGAACTAGTCTAACTAACCAATGTGGAATAAATCATCACATAGGATAAACTCAAAAAAGTAAAAAATAAATAGCTAATACACTATAAAACATGATAAATATGTAGTCTAACACCACCCCTCAAGTGAAGCTAGGGTAGATAATAGACAAAAAAGAAATAGTGTCATATCCACAGTATGAGTCTTAACAACTAGGCCTGATAAGGTACTCATGTAAAATATGTATCCATGAAATGAAGAAGTAATATATCCTCATGAAAACCCCCAAAGGATAAATATAAAACCCCAAGCATGATGTACAACTCAAGGAAATGAGGTGATGCAAAAGGTTTCATGAAGATGTCTTCAACTTACTGTTGAGTCAAAATGTAGTCCAAGCTAAGAACTCCATCCTGAATATGATGACAAATGAAGTGTGCATGTACCTTAATGTGCTTGGTTTGAGGATTCTCATTTGGGTTGAGATATATATGAATTATACTTTGGTTGTCACACAAAAGTACAATGGATGATTCTACATGAAGCCAAACTTTGTCAATAATTAACGAAGCCAAAGAACCTACTGACTCACTATAACTTATGCCTATATTTATCCTCTATAGATGAAAGTTTAATAGTCTAATAATTATTACACACAAAATCAATAGGTGAAGAACCAAGACAAAAGATGTATACAGAAGTGGAACACCTACCATCAAGAGAACTTGCCCAATTTGAATCACTATACCCAACCAATGAGTATAATCCCTAGTATAGTGTAATATAAAATTAGTAGTGCCTCATAGATATTTTAAAATTCTCTTGGTAGCATACCAATGACTGTTATAAGGTTCATGTGAAAACCTAGATACAAGCCCAATTACAAATGAAATGTTAAGGTGAGTATGGGTAAAATACATAAGACTCACAACCAATATACCTATGCAATGTAAGACCACAAAGTGGAGTAGTATAAGTGGCAGTGAGAGTCACTCTACACTAAAAAATATGACTTGGATTATAATCAAACATGCCAAAACACTAAAGAAGATTAAGGGTATACTTTTATTAAATAAAATAAATCCTTGTATCTGACTATGAAATCCTTAAACCAAGGAAGAAATGTAAAAGACCAAGATTTATCATGTTGAACTATACTGAAAGTGCTTGGTAAATAGGCTAAATCTAAGATGAGGAGCTACATATGAGAATAAAATCATCAACATACAAGACCAATATAAGAATATCCTCCCCAATATGCTGAATACACTATGGGATTGGAATGGCAACAAACAAAGCTAGTAGAGAGAATAAATGAATCCATCTTATCATACCAAGCTCAAGGGGCCTATTTGAGATCATAAATATACCTCCTAAGTCAAAAAACAATAGAATAATGATGAATAAACCTAATAAGATGCTCCATATAGATTTATTTATGAAAGTCTACATGCAAGAAATCACTATTAATGTCCATCTACTATATTGGCCAACCTTGTGATACAACAAGATAAAGAATAAGGTGAACTTAATATATATTTTAAATGGGCACAAAAGTATGAGATTAGTCAAAACATTTGACCTAAAATACCCCTTTGTATCAATACATGCCTTATAATTATCAATGGACCCATCAACTACATACTTGGTGTGGTAAATCTACTTGCACCTAACCAACTTTATTCCCTTAGGAAGAGTGACCAAATCCCAAATGTGATTCTTCATTAATGAATAATACTCATTTGTCATTACATCATCCCACTCCTATATCACATAAGCCTATGAAAAATATTATAGATCCCCAGAGAATGCTTGACATAAAAATCTAGTACCCATAAACTATGCATGGTAATGCCAAATAGGTGGAAGATATTATATGAAAGGTGATACCTCATAAACTTTAGTATGAGTCAACCTAGAAATAGTTGAAACATTAGAGTGAATAGGATCCTCATCCTCTATAACTTCCTCAAGAATATCTTGAATTGGCTCCTCAAATAATGAATCCTTGAGAGGAAGCGAATCATCAAAAGAAGAAGAAGAAGAAATGTAAGAAGATGAACAGTCATGAGATGTGAAGTGCTCATCAAAAACATGTGTTCAAAAATGAACATCATGAGTCTCAAGATATAAAAGATGATAAAATCTCATGTCCTCACATTACCCTACAAAAATCAAAGGTTTGATCTTCTTATCCAATGCTTTCATTTTCTTCTCTGGTACACATGCCCAAACAAGGCTCCTAAAGACTCAAAAAAATGAGACATCAAGTTTGGTTCTAGACCAAGCCTTTTCTAGAGTCATATGATCACTCAATGTGGTGTGTGGTTCTTAATGTATTTCAAATAATTAACTGCTTCTACCTAATAGATAGGAGGTAAATCCTATGAATGTATCATTTAGTTAGCCATCTCCTTTAGAGTTTAGTTCTTCCATTTTACTAAGCCATTATAATATGGATTATGTGTAATAGAATGCTGGTGAACAATACCATGGGATGCTAAAAAAATAAAGAACTATCAGCTAAAGTACTCCCCATCCATTATCTATATGAAGATTCTTGATGCAACTAGAATATTGTTTCTCTACCAAATCCTTAAAGAATCTCAAGTGAGAAAAGACATCACTCTTTTACTTGATTAAATAAACCCAAGTACACCTAGAAATATTATCAATGAAAGTAAGTTCATACTTTGTTCCATTAAAAGAAAGATTAAGAAAGACCATCAAATCACAATGCACAAGTTCAAGTGGCGAAGAAGCTCTCATGGACATACCCCTAGGAAATGAATCCTAGTGTTGTTTCCCTAATGCAAAACCAGGGAAAACTCCATCAAGACATGAAACTATAAGAAGACCCTCTACCATATTGTGAGTGCTCAACTCCTTCAAATATCTATAGTTAGGTGTCCAAATCTCTCATGCCAAAGCCCACTCTCAGAACCTACATGAGAAACTAAAGATTTCCCTAAAGGAGGAGTATCATCATAACCCTCAAAATAATAGAGTCAATAAATATGATCAACAATACCCTATGTAATAAGTGTGTGTGGCTCTAACAAAGCTCAAACTTCAGCACCCTATGGTATAAAAGTCACTATCTTGCCCTTACTATAATGGTAAATCTGATAAATTGAAAGTATATTGGTCGTGATGTTTGGAAAATATAATTCATAATTGATGCAACCAATATCTAGATGTATGTCACCATTTCCTTTAATATAAACGTTGGAAGTAGAACTCAAACTAAGAGATACAAAGGACTCCTTGGAAAAAGTCATATTGTTGACCAAATTTGACCCTACAGGTCAAATTAGGACTCATATAGGTAAAAACTTGATCATTAGACATTTATATGGGGATTAGTATTATTTCATAGGGTGTATTATATGTTTTTGATGTCATTTAATGATATTTTAGCCTTGATCATGATCCAATTAGTTAATATGTCATTTTGAGTCATTTAATAGGTATTTAGGGGTCATAAATGCATGTGACATGATTTTCAAGGTGCCCAAGTGTCTTATTTTCATCTCAAATGTCAAATAAATCACATTAATTATTATGAATATAATTCCTATCTAAAACTTGAAGGTTATCTAACTGAAGATCAAGAAATCAACTAAAAAAGGGGAGTTTGGCACTTGTATGGCCCATGAGGGAAGGTGACATGTGGGAGAAGGCCATATAACATATATTAATATTCCTAAAGTTCATTTACATGATTTATATTATTTGGGAGTGACATTTTTGAGCTAAAACTATTATTCACCTTTGCCTTTCTAGACACACATAAATGGTCAACAGGTTCATTTTTAGTCTGGATAGTTGAAGAGGTTTAAGGTTAAACACTTTTGGTAGGTGGTATTAAACTTATATATATCCATTTACATAACAATATTTTTAATAATGGTTAACCATGATTTATGAACCATCTCTAATAAGTTGACTATGTTTTTATGCTCACTATTTCATGCACCCTATAATTTTTACTCTTGTCTAGTAGATTTCATATAATACAGATACTAGAATGGACTTAAGAGGAAATGGAAATATTAAAATAATGTTATCCATGCTTGGTTTGGTGTTTCAAGGTGTTTTGATGAGTAAATCATCTCAGGTTTGTAGATTGGTCTCTTTGAAGCTAACAGGTAGTTTACAATATCTACAGAACCTTCATGATTTTATGGTGACTTTAGGGGGATGTTTTAGGTTCATTTACATGTTTTAAATTCTCTATTTATTCCCTTTACCTTTAAAATTCATTCTTCAAAGCAGTTTCTATGAGTTTGTAGTCATATGCAACATATATAGTCTTCCATCATTAATGAATATGTACAGGTGCTATGAAGGAAGGGAAAATCATGTTGATATCAGGCTATCTTGACTTGATACAAGTCTTCACAAGTTGGAGGGGATCCATTTTAACATTTTAAGGAAAAACAATGCTTATTGAAGGTTCATACACCATGTGTATGATTTATGCTTCTACCCATTGCCCTATTTATAGCTCCATTAGCACCTATAGTAGAGAAAAATACTAAGATGGAGTTTGGACCTTATTTTAGGTATTTCATGATCAAGGATTTGTGTTTTGAAGGTTTGATAAGGTCTAAGGATCAATGAAAGGTCTGTACCCATATCCACTACCTATAATTCTGTTTAATGCCTAGATGCAATTCAAAATGCACCTACAAGAGCCTCTTAAGATGACATCATGTTGTAAGGGGAGATTTTATAGTTGTTTCAATCCTTTTGAGTTCTAATAGAACATTTGGAAACCTTGGTGAAGGTCTAGAGTGATTCATAAGAACATATCTCTTGCTTAATTCCTGTTACTCCACATATACTACCTATACATTAGGATGACCACCTATAGGTAGCAATAATAGAGGTATGAAAGTACTTATATGGAGAGGATTTGAAAATTTAGAACCCTTATTGAGGTCATAGTACGTTGAAAACATCATGGTAGACTTATTTGAACCGATAGATTGATAGACAAGGTTGAGGGTCACTTCAAAACATGATGACTATAGGTTTAGGGATGAAATCCCTAAAATAGGAAAAGAGAGGCCTAAATCTATTTTGTCAAGGTATTGTAACATGGTTATAAAATAGTTTTTAAGCCTCCAAATGTATTTTCATTATTTCCCTATCATAGGAGCATAACTTGCAAAAAAAAGTAGGTGATTTGATAATTTGGTTTTCATGTTAGAGGAGCCCAAAGATGCACCTTAAATCACTAAATTTAGGCATTATTATCTATAGGTTTGATTCTAAAAGAGCCTTTTCACCTAGAGTTTCAAAGCTAAACTATGTCACTATAATGGAATGGTGCCAAATAGTGAAAGTGACAGTTATGGTCTAAAGGATCACTTAAAGAGGATGATTTACTGTCTCTTGGTTCTCATAAACACCTATAGGCATATTTTGGTCTAAAAAGACCACCTACAGTGAGTTATGAAGTTTCACAGTCCATAGGGTGAGCTTAAATGTAGAGACATACAAACATATAGACCCTTTTTTATATAATATTAATTCTAAAATGTCTCAAAGGGTTTTTAAGGAATATATAGCACAGGTATAAGGATAAAAGACACCTATAGGACTCCGTACCGTCAACTATAGTTGATTATAGGGTGATAGTGAACTGATATAGGATGTATAAGGGATGGTTTAGGCTAGGAAAGGTGATAAAATGGGTTCAAGAAATATCAAATGACCCTAAGGGATTAATGGAAGCTCATTCAATGTTTTTCCAAGCTCAAACATGCATGATGACCTACATGATTCTCTATTGAAGAAAGGATGCAGGAAACATAGTTTTCACCTTAAGTAGCCAATTCAAAGGTATAACTTGAGGAGTTTTAACAAGGGTTAACAAGATGTTTATATAATGAGAATGGATTATTAATTATATACCAATGGAATGGAAATAGATAATGAGGGACCCCCAATCAAGCAACACATGGCCTGTAATCCAAACACTTTGTACAGTATGCCTCCTTCATAGTCTATTTTGGTTGTAATGCATTTTTGGGGTATAATGATCTAATAAAAGGCCCATTTTTTATACAAAAAATCTTTTTGTGTTGGAAAATACCATTTAATATTTTTTTGGCTAGATAAATAGGGGAAGTGCCCTTTGTTTTGTTTCAACTAGAGGGCATTCCCTTGTGCATTAAACCTACATTTTTGAAAAAGATGGGTGAGAAGGGTAGACCAAAAGCTATAGGGACATTTAAATAATGTGTGTAAAGTTGGAACACACCTATACAAGCATAAGAGACAAATAAAGAAAGGGTGAAACTCAATAGGATGTACAAACCCACAAAAGTTGTAGATAGTATTGTAAGGCATAGTTTAGGCCTAAAGCCAAATGGAGAGTCACTTTCAATTTTAACATGAGGTAAAAATTATAACCTATTAGATAATTTTTTTGGGTCATTATAGGTGTGTTCAATCTTTCAATTTTCAAAGGAGACATGAGGGATTCATTTTGATCTTAGAGATAGCACTAAGCCTATAGGAAATGGAGAGTCAAACTCGATAAGGCAACTCTAAAAGCTCATATCCCTTTTGATGATTTGTATGTAAATACAAGAGGTTTATAGGTGTTATAAGGGGTCATGAACATCATTATTGTGATATTTATTGGTGACTTTAACATCAAATTTGCATGAACAAACCTTAAGAGCCTAAATCACTTAAAACCCTCACAAACCCTAGTTAAAGACCTGATGGTGGAAATGAGGATGGGAAGCTACTCTAATGGCCTAGTTATCCCATAATGATTATTTGAGGTTTTATAAGACTCATTAAGGCTCCCTACCATTAGGATTAGTTTTATGGAATTTGTATGGATAGGGTATAAAACTACTTCCTTTGACTATTTTATGCATTATATAGGTTTTAGAGACTTTCAAGGGATGAAATCATTTTTTTGAGGAAGATAGAGACTTTTAATAAATAAATATGATAATTTAATTCCTTAAAAAACTCTTAAATGTTTCAATCAGAGCTCTCATCTTAGCTAGTCAAAAATGGTGTAGTGAGCAAGATGGTAAGAAATGTGAAAACTCCAAGCTAGGGACTTTTTAAGGTGTGCATGATGCATATAAGTACATATAGGGAATTAAAACATGTAATAAACTCCATTTTATGTATTTTAATGGAAAATTGAGGTCATTTTGGAAGACAAGTGTGTAAGGTGTATGAAAGAGGAGTTTTCTTGACTACAGGCAGTGATGGCTCACTTATAGGATATTTTAGATGATTAAGATTGAAACCAATGCATGGAGAGGAATGTATAAAATCATTACCTATCATTCCAATCATCATACCTACCCATAGTTATTTTTGGGATGTTTAAACATAGCTAAATCATGAAGGCAATTTTTTGAGCCAATAAAGGGAATTCCACATCACTTTTCATGAGTTTCATGACTTGAGGTGACACTTGTGCTTCCTAACCTTGCATGATCAGTTTCAAAATATCCTCCCATGAATAATTAACTCATTTTTATCATATTAAAAAGTGTCCTTATGACCTTTGGGATTCTCTCTTCTCCTCTCTCTCTTAAGTTCTATAAGAACTAGCCATTTTGGCCTTTGTAAACTATGCTCCACCTAAGTATGGTGAAGCCCTACTCATTTTCATACCATGACTCAATAAAAAATAATAATTTTGACCTATTTCATTAATATTCATAGTGTGTTCACTTGGATGATTTATTTTTATTAGTGATGACTTGTTGTTTCTTTAACATTGTTGTTTCATTCTCTCACCTATTTGTAGTTAAAAAGCTTCTTCTTGTAGGTCATGTGAACTATTCTAGGAAGTGTCAAGGTTGAGTGAGTTATCATATTCAATAGTGTCATTATATACCTCTTTTATATTACTCCTAGCTTAAAAATTAATATATAACCTCATAATGAAATATAGATGTGAGAAGATGCAGATTGGAGAAGTGTATGTTTGGTTAGTCCCTATTCTCATGTGTAACATGTATCTGGTTGGTTATCATCAACTAATTTGGTGTATCACCTCCCTTAGGATATTTTATTTTTATTTTTTTCTCCATTTTTCCTCACAATTTTAGGTGTAGTAGTGATTTACAAGTGGTACATCAAGGGAAATAGCCCTATCTAGAGATTCACCTCATTTTTAGGCTCACCCATAGCCTAGAGGTGTTTCAATTGTGCCACTTAGATGAGGATAGATGAGACATCTCCTCAAATGGTGAAAATATAAGTGATAATAGGTTTTGGCATGCCCAATAGGACAAAGGTTCAAGAGAGCGGGATGATTGTTGGTGTGTCTTTCCTCTAATAAACTTTTGGAAGTAAGCAAGCTAACATCAATAGTGACTCTGAATAATAACTTTTAGTTTTTATCATCCCAAGTATATCTATTTGAAAAATTTGATTAGTTTTTATGTTTAATTTGACATATGAGATTGATATGGATAGCTATGGCCAATACTCCTATCATGAACCTCCTTATCAACTTTGCTATGAACCACATTTTGCTCCTCAATAGTCCTATCAAAATGGCTATTGATATTATGAGCCATGGTAGCCCTATATTCATTAATTTCTCTCTCTATATGGAAACCATGTTGTTTGACAATGCTATAAGGAAGGATACCAAGAAACATATCAAGAAACATCTCTCTATCATTCCTAATATGAGCCTTATCATTCATACCATGATGCCTATCAACCTTAAGAGTACTCCTATGAGTCTTGTCATATGAAATCAGATGATTCCATGGATTATACACAAATATATTATTGGAAAGATGTATCTCCTACTTATGTAGATGCTATTCCTAATTATTCTAAGAACTCACTTCCCTATGAGCTTACTAGTGATTTTATCTTTCCTATATCCACTCATAAGCCTTCCCCTACCCCTCACACTCTATATTCAATTCATAAACCTTCCACTTCACCTCATATTCCATCTCCTTCACAAGATCCTATCCATAAACCTTCCACCTCACCCCTTATTGAGGAAGAGCACATCTTGAGAGAAGCAAGTGAAGAAGAGCAAACTCAATTCATAGTTGATCAAGAAGATCTCATGAGTGACTATGAGAAAGAAATCACTATAGGGACTCCCCTTAGTGAAAAAAAGAATAATCCAATAGATGATGCCTCTATATTTAAAGGGATGTTTGTTCATGAAGAAGGCTCTAACACCTATATATTTTAATGGATGTGTGTCCATGAAGAAGACTATAATGCCTCCATATTTGAAGGGATGTGTGTCTATGAAGAATGTGGCCAAGACTTAAAGAGAAAGGTATTTAAATAAGACTCCATGTTTGATCATAAAGTTGTGGATGAACATCTCAAGCATGAAGTGGAGTGTACTATCAAGGATGAAGTTAAAGTCAATCCTTAAGAATTGGCAGTCCTAAGAGAGTCTCATGAGACCAAGGTAGAGGAAATAGATCTTGAATATGACATTCATGAGGAAGAAGATTTATGACAAAAGTTTAATGCCATATGCAAGGAATTTGATAAGTTGGGTAAATATTTTTATTCTTTAAAATATTTCACATTTGATGACAAGTTTGCTTATGAGTCTAATAAACATGATCTTGAGTGTTCAATCAAACATAAAGATGAAGGTCATTCTACTAGTCAATAACTTATTATCATGAAGCTATTTGATGATGTTAGTGTAAAATAAGTTGTAGACATGAATAATAATGTAAAGGAAGATCTTGTTTTACCTAAAAGATAGTCAAGAGCTCCATTTTAGGTAAAACCACATTCAATAATGTGGGAACATGTTGAAGGAAATCTTGGTGCTTCCAAACATCAAGCACATTATGTTAAGGAGCAGAGCAAGGCTGAGAGGATTATCATATTTTCAAACTTGCACATCAAGGGCCAAGTACATGATAAGGTTGAGACTATTTGGATGGATGAAGAGTTAATTTACATAGCCAACCTATATGGAGCTACTTGGTTCTTAGTTAACATCATGCCAATAAAGTTGGCAAACATCATGAAGAAGATGGAGGAATCAATGCTAAAGGTCAAAAGGCTACATGTCTCACTAAATCATTCATGTCATGTAGCAAGGAATGTTTCAAACTTCCTATTTGAGCTAGGAGGGAGGTATGATTAATTTTTAGTTGTACACAGTTGTTTGCTTTCTACTTTTCCTAAGTGCTTTGAGCAGGTGTGTCTTGTTAGTGTGTTTGTTTTGCTTTGTGTGTCTTTTGTTTTATGTGGTTGAGGTAGTCAATTGGTCTTATCTTGATCTAACTTATTTCTAATGTTCAAATTACTCTTGTGTGTTTAAGACTCTAGATGACTCCTTAAGCCCAATGGATTGATAAGGGTACTTATCTTTAGTATAGTAAGCATATTACCCCTATGAGTCACCAATTTGTTGACCAAATTTGACCCTATAGGTCAAATTGGGAACCCTATAGGTAAAAAATTGTTCTTTTGAGGTTTATAGGGGGATTATTATTATGTCATAGGGTGTATTATATTTTTTTGATGTCATTTAATGATACTTTAGCCTTGATCATATCCAATTATTTAATATGTCATTTTGAGTCATTTAATAGGCATTTGGGGGTCATAAATGTAAGTAACATGGTTTTAAATGTTATAAAGTGTCCTATTTTCATCTCAAACATCAAAAAAGTCATATTAACTATCAATAATGTTAGTTCCATCTAAAATGTGTAGGTTATCTAACTGAAGATCAAGAAATCAACTAAAAAAGGGGAGTTTGGCACTTGTACAACCCATGAGGAAAGGTGACACATGGGAGAAGGACATGAAAAATATATTAATATTATTTAGGTTATTTTACATTATTTATATGATTTTGGAGTGCCATTTTTTAGCTAAAACCATACAGCTCCTTCTTTACCTTTCTAAAGACACAGAAGTGGTTAGCAGGTTCATGCTTGGTACGAACAATTGAAGAGGTTTTAGGTAATTTTTTTTTTGAGGTGGTATTATAATTATATAGATCCATTTACATAACAATATTTCTAAGAGTGGTTAACCATGATTTACGAACCATCTCTAACAAGTTGACTGTGTTTTTTTGCTCATTATTTCCTACACCCTATAGGTTTTACTCTTGTCTAGATGATTCTATATAATCCAGATGTTGGAATGGACTATAGAGGACATGGAAATATTCAAATAATGTTATAAATTCTTTTTTTGGTGTTTCAAGGTGTTTTTATGATTAAATCATCTAAAGTTTACAGATTGGTCTCTTTGAAGCTAACAAGCAGTTTCCACTATTTGGAGAACCTTCATGATTTTATGATGACTTTAGGGGGTTGTGTTAGGTTAATTTACATCTTTTAAATGCTATATTAATTCCATTTAACTTTAAAATTAATTATTCAAATAAATTTCCATGAGTTTTTAGTCATATACAACATATGTAGTCTTCCACCATTAATGAACATGTACAAGTGCTATGAAGGAAGGGAAAATCATGTTGAAATCAAGATATATTGAATTTATCCAAGTATTCACAAGTTTTAGGGGATTAAATTTAACATTATAATGAGAAAAAATGATTATTTAAGGTTCATACACCATGTGTATGATTTATGCTTCTACCCACTGTTCTACAACTTCATTAGCACCTACAAGAGAGAAAAATACTAAGATGGAGTTTGGACCTTGTTTTAGGTCTTTCATGCTCAAATATTTGTGTTTTTAAAGTTTGAAAAGGTCCAAGTATCAATGAAATGTCTACACCCATGTCCACTACCTACAATTTTGTTTACTACCTAGATGCAATTCAAAATGCACCTATATGAACCTGTTAGGACTACATCATGTTGTAAGGGGAGATTTGATAGTTGTTTTAATCATTTAGAGTGTTAATAGAATATTTGGAAACCTTGGTGAAGGTATAGAGTTATTCACAAGAACATATCTCTTGCTCACTACCTATTATTCCACATATACTACCTATACATTGGGATGACCACCTACAAGTGGTAGTAGCAAAGGTATGAGTGTACTTGTACGAAGATGATTGGAAAAGTTAGAACCCTTTTTGAGGTCATAGTAGGTTAAAAAAATCATGGAAAAATTATTTTAATTTATATATTTATAGATAAGGTTCAGGGTCACTTCAAAACATGATGACTGTAGGTTTAGGGATCAAATTCCTAAAATAGGAAAATAGAGGCCTAAAGCTATTTTGTCAAGGTATTGTAACATGGTTATCAATAGTTTTGAAGCCTCTAAATGTCTTTGAACTATTTAAATATCATATGAGCACAACCTATAAAATAAATTATGTGATTTGATCATTTGGTTTTCATGTTAGAGGAGATGAAGATGCACATTAAATCACTAAATTTAGGCAGTATTATCTACAAGTTTGATCCTAAAAGAGCCTCTCCATCTACAGTTTAAAACCTAGACTATGCCACTATGATAGAATGGTTCCAAATAGTTAAACTTATAGTTATGGTCTAAAGGATCATTTAAAGATGATGATTTACTATCTCTTGGTTCTCATATACACCTATAGGCTTATCTTGGTCTAAAAAGACCACCTATAGCTAGTTATGAAGTTTCATAGTCCATAGGGTGAGTTTAAATGTAGAGACCTACAAACATATATACCCTTGTTTAGATCACATTACATAAAATTGTCTTAGAGGGTTTGTAATGAATACATAGCATAGGTTCAAGGATAAAACCTAGCTACAGGACTCCATACAGTCAATTGTAGGTGATTGTAGGGTGATAATGAACTGAGATAAGATGTCTAAGGGATGGTTTAGGCTAGGTAGGGTGAGAAAATGGGTTCAAGTAATTTAAAATGACCCTAATGGATTAATGGAATCTCATTCAATGTTTTTATAAGAATAAACATGCATGATGACCTACAAGATTCACTATTGAAGAAAGGATGCAGGAAACACAGTTTGCACCTTAAGTAGCCAATTCAAAGGTATGACTTGAGGAATTTTAGAAAGGGTTAAAAATAATGATAGGTGTTTATAAAATATGAATTTATTATTCATGGTATAGCAATGGTATGTAAATAGATAAGGAGGGATCCCCAATCAAACAACACATAGCATATAGTCCAAACACTACATACAGTTTACCTCCTTTATAGTTTATTTTGGTTTTAATGCATTTCAGGGGACTAATGATCTAATAAAAGGCTCATGTTTTGTATAGATAATATTCAGGGGTTGGATAATCCCATAAAACATTTTTTTTGGATATAAAAATAGTGGAAATACCCTCTATTTTGTCTTAGATAGAGGGCACTACCTTGTGCATAAAACCTACATTTTTGGAGAAGATGGGTGAGAAGGGTGGACCAGAAGCTATAGGGAAATTTCAAGAATGAGTGTAAAGTTGGAACACACATATAAAATCATAATAGACAAATAAATAAAGGGTAAAACTCAATAGGTGGTCCAAACCCACAAGAGTTGTAGATAGGCTTGTAAGGCATAGTTTAGGCCTAAAGCCAAATGGAGAGTCACTTTCATTTTTCACATGAGGTGAGAATTATAACCTATTATATAATTTTTTTAGGGTCATTAAAGGTTTTTTAAATATTTCACTTTGTATAGGAGACATGAGGGATTCATTTTGAGCTCAGAGACAATACTAAGCCTGTAGGAAATGAAGAGTCAAACTTGATAAGGCAACTCTAGAAGCTCATATCCATTTTGATTCTTTGCATGGAGATCCAAGAGTTTTATAGGTGTTATAAGGGGTCATAAACATCATTATTATGATATTTTTTGGCAAATTCAACATCAAATCTACATGAACAAACCTTAAGAGCTAAAATACTCAAAACCCTCACAAACCCTGGTTAAAGACCTGATGGAGGAAATGAGGATGGAAAACTACTCTAATGGCATAGTTATATTATAATTATTATTTGAGGTTGTATAAGACTCATCTAGTCTCCCTATCATTAGGATTAATTTTACATAATTTATATGGATAGGGTATATAACTACTTTCTTTGACTGTTTTATGTATTGTGCAGGTTGTATAGACTTTTAAGGGATGAAGTAAATTTTTTAAGGAATATAGATACTTGTAATAACTAAATATGGTCATTTAATTCCTTTAAAAAACTAATAATCTTTCTAACTAGAGCTCTCATCTTAGCCAGTCAAATTTGGCATAGTAAACAAGATGGTGAGAAGTGTGAAAAATTTAAGTGAGAGCCTATATAAGGTGTTCCTAATGACTATAAGGCCATAGAGGGTATTTAAACATGTCATAAACTCCATTTTATGTATTTTCATGGAAAATTGAAGTATTTTTGGAAGCCAAGTGTGTAAGTTGTGTGAAAGAGGAGTTTTCTTGACTACAGACAATGATGACTCACTTCTATGAGATTTCAAATGATCAGGACTACAACCAATGCATGGAGAGGTATGTATGAAATCATTCCCTCTCATTATAATCATCATATATATACCTATTCAATTTTTGGATGTTCAAATAGAGCTCAATCATGAAGGTGATTTTTTGAGCCAACAAATGGAATTCCACACCACATTTCATAAGTTTCATGACTTCGGGTGACACTTGTGCTTCCCAAAATTGAATTATTAGTTTAACACTCTCTTCCCATGCACAAGTAACTCATTTTATCATCTTGGAAAGTGTTATTTTGACCTTTTGGCTTCTCTCTCTCTCTCTCTCTCTCTCTCTCTCTCTCTCTCTCTCTCTCTCTCTCTCTCTCTCTCTCTCTCTCAAGTTCTATAAGAACTAGCCATTTAAGCCTTTGTAAACTATGTTCCACCTGAGTATGGTGAATCCCTACTCATTTTCATACCATAGATAAATAAATAATACTAATTTTTACTTCTTCCATGACTATTCATAGTGTGTTAAATTGGATGATTTATTTTTCTTAGTGATGACTTATTTTCTTAACATTATTGTTCTATTCTCTCACCTATTTACAGTTGGAAAGCTTTTTCTTGTAGGTCATGTGAACTATTCTATGAATTATCAAGGTTGAGTGAGTTATAATCTTCAATAGTGTCATTGTAGACCTCTTGTCTAGTCCTCCTAGCCTAAGCATTCATAAATAACCTCATAATAAAATATTGATGTGAGAAGATGCATATTGGAGAAGTGTATGTTTGGTTCGTCCCTTGTTCTCATGTGTAACATGAAACTGGTTGGTTTTAATCGACTAATTTGGTGTATCACCTCCCTTAGTATAGTTTAATTTTAGTTTTCTCTACCTTTTTTCTCATAAATTTATGTGTATTAGTGATTTACAAGTGGTACATCAAGGGAGATAGCCTTATCTAGAGATTCATCTCATTCTTAGGCTTACCCACAGATTAGAGGTGTTTCAATTGTTACACTTTGATGAGAAGAGATGATACATATTCTCAAAGGGTGAAAATCCTAGTGACAACACATATGGTGTGAAGAACTAGAATCTAGAACCTAAATATCTAAAATAGGTGATTTTGATCTCCCAAAAACCTTAAGTGCTTTCCCATGGTCATGCGATGGAGAATGAGTGGAGATATAAATATTATGTTTCATAATGAAATAATCTAAGTATTTAATTCTCTTTAAATATCCATACTCTTCAAAAATAGTGCTCCCAAAATAGGGGAAAGATAAGTTATACTCATTCTTAGATTTGGAACATGATTTGGGTTTAGTGTTGGTGTTGGGCTTAGGTGAAATTTGAGATGGAAGAGTGTTTTTATTCCTACTCTTAGTTTTTATCTTGATATTATGAAGTGATTAAACTAATTTTTTTTGAGATGTGGAAGACTCAATGTGAGATAATTTTGATTCCTCCCTAGTAAGTCTCTTAAAAAAAGCTCTAGATTCAGCATTTGGAATGTGGCACCTAAGGCATCCATACTAGAGAAAATGGTAGAAGCAAAGATTTGGAATGGGCCACTCAACTTATATTTAATCAAGTACATACACTCTTCATATTTATTATCTTGTCCACTCCCCTTCAACTGTGTCAAAAAATACTTAAACTTAATGAGATAGTCTACAATAGAGGCAAAGTCATTCGGATTGAATGAAGTAAGTTTCACTTCACACTACATGGCTCACAAGTGATATAATTTTATAAATTAACACTTTATATTATCCCATATTTTTAATGGATAATCACATCCATCTAAATGAAACAAAATACTATCACTCACATAATGCCCAATCAAACCCATACACTCTTAAAACTTATATTGGTGTTGATTTTTTTAAAATTCACATGTAAAATGTGGTTGAGTTTCATTCATTAGGGACCATAATCATTTGAATTTTATTATTTTTTCCATTTGAGGTATCCATAAATGATAATTATGTGTAGTCAAATACTCAAAATGGTCAATATCAGAAGTATAATCCAAACTAATGAATCACTAAAGAATAGAAAGAATGCAAAAGGGTGTACATAATTAGCACTGAGATAACCCCCCAAAAGGTTGTATTAAGGACCCCCAAAATTTGGAACTTTATAAAATTAGTGCATTTTTACAAATTAATGACACAAATGGATGAAGAATTGAAAACCATGTACTTTAAAAAAAAAGAACTCAAATCTAAGTTACGGTTCAAATGTTAGAGGCTTTATGAATTCTTATAAAATGGGTCAAAACATTAAAAAACACTACAAATATATTTTAGTGACAAAATTAGAAAATAATTTAGTCATGCAATAAATCATTAGAATTTAAATTGAACCATAGACTTAGAAATGCCAACCAAAGTGAAAAAATATCACTCTAGTTATGGCTATGCTTATGTAAGCAAATTGTGCATCCTCTTGTGATAAAAATTACAACTGATAAAAGAAAATAATGAATTAAAAAATGTTTTTGAAGAGAATATGAGGATAAATGTGGTTTTTTTCACTTTATCAAAGGGAGGTGATTCTTTGCTGGAAATAGACTCCATATAGACCACCTCAAGAAAGTGTAGGTATATGATTTCCAACACCTTGGCTCTCCTCTCTTCCAATGCCTTCTCTTAGCTCTCCAGTGTAATTTATCAGATCATGGGATATCCTTCCAACACCTTTAGATCTTAAATAGATAAAAATAAATAATCTAATCACCTTAGATAGGGATTCTTCTCCTGCCACAATTAAAAAAACAAAACGCTAATCTCCTTTCAGTGCCTCCTACACAGTTAACTAAGCTAAACACTTATGATTTCAAGGAAGGACTATAATATAAGACAAAATCACATTGTTTTGAATATGATGTTTTAATGTAGATCTAAATCCACTCTTTGCCTCTCTCCTCTAATTTAAGTCTAAAACTTCCAATCAGACTGTGGTGCCAAAGTAAAGCTGGTAGATCTAAAACAAAAATAAATGCAAACCTTTCTCCTTGAACTTAGTTTCCTCCAACATAATTACATATCCTTCTATTTATTCCATGCAACAACTAGGAGATAAGGAAACTAGAAACAATATATAGATAGATATTGCATCAAGTAGATAGTGCTGAGAATCTAGCATTGGGAATTTAGTAGATAGATTTCATAGGGAAGAAATACTATGCTCTAAAAATAATAAATTAATATGCCTCTTCCTCAATGCCTCACATTATAGATCCAATACTACTCTGAATATTAGATAATTTCCTTCCAATAAGTATGCCTCTCTTTATACAATAGAAAAAGTAATGCAAAAGCTTTAAAAAGTCTTGAAAAATGATGCCAAGCTCTCCTCTTGATGTGAACACCAAGATAAAAGTATTCACCAAGGGAAATTAATGCTTCACTTCCTCTCTCCTACACTTCATCTCCACCTTCCCTCTAAGAATATAAACCATACACTTTCTTCAAAGATTCAATAAAAGTATTGGATCTATAAGAGGGGAAAAAGACTGAGGATATATGACAAGGGAAGAAGCAAAAGTGGTAAGAGAAATTTATGAAAAAAGATGCAACAATAGAAATGGATGAAACACTTCAAAGCTTTGGTACCATTTTAGGAATGGCGAACAAGCATTACAACCCAATATTCATAAGTGTTGACAACAAAAACATCACATAAGGAAGCTACAGACAAATGATTATAAAATAAAGTAATTCAAGTGTTATTTAGAAAATAAGATGATAGTACAAAGGAAAGACCTTGCATAAATAAGAAAGATAAAACATATAAATATCCTAACTAACCAATGTGGGATAAATCCTCACACGGGACAAACTCACAAAAGAGTTAGATAGATAGATAATACACTTGCAAACATGAGAAATACATACTCTAATAGTTCCAAGAAAACTTTTGTGACATGGAAAGTGGAAACAAACACATAGTAATATGGAATTAATTTGGAGTGAATATATAGAATAAGTTGATTATATTTCTTACCTCTTCCACATTATTTTAACTACAACCTTAGAGATTTAAATTTAGTGAAGAAATCATGTAGTGTGTCAAAGTCACCTGGGCTCAAATTGATGAGCTTCTCCAATTCATGACCTCTCATCACATCTTACTTCCCAAATATTTTTTTCTAGTGTGATCTATATATCAATAGGTGTTTTAAAAGATTCAATTTAAAAACCTAAGTCAGGATAAATATATAAACTAATACAACCATGTGGCTGATCAAATTTTTTAAACCATTTATTTTTATCTGCATCTATTATAGGTTCAGTTTACTCATTCATAGTTATCCTATAGAAGCCTTATTTTCTTATATGAAGTTGTGCATTACTTTTCCATTTTTGATAATTGAATATAGTAATAAGTGGAAATGACTAGGAATCCATGATACAAAAAAATAAATTATATAATTGAATGTGCAAGAGAACATGTACCACAACACCCCCCATCCCCCCCTGAATCAAAAATATTATGGACCCCATAATTTGGTACTTTATAATTTGAGTGAAATTTACAAAATAAACCAATACAAAGGAAAAAACACAAAAAACCATAAAATTTTGAAAAAAATGGTACTCAATTTTAAACTACCGATAAAAAGTTGCAATGAATTTCATTTTTAAATTTTGCATTGAAAATTTAAATGCACTCTACTAAAAAAATTATAAAAAAATAGGTGCCCTTGAAAATAATTAAGAGGTTAGGTTGAAATATAATTAATCCCCCTTTGGTTATTTGTGATCAAAGGTTAAACACCTATATGATCAAGGGATAAGCCCTATGATGAGTTCCTTCTCCTCCCATAATGCCACTTTAGCTTGAGATGTGATTGGGGGAGTGATGTCATAAATATTTTGACCACTTTTTGAACATGAATAGTGATTTTATTTTTTGGTGTAAAATTTACTTATGTGCACACATATCAAATAAGCAAACATAAAATTCTATCAATGAACATACGATGCTAGGGTTGAAGGAGAGTTATGCCACTCATGGAAGTTGAACACTATTGTTGAAGCTGAGATAGGGCCATGGTGAGTTTTGAGCTAGTGTGAAAGTTGTGGGAGCCAAAATAAGACTTCAAGGTGATGAATGGACTACAGATGGGTTACCAAACAACTACATGTTGATGTGCATGTGAAGTAAGGATCTTGGGATCAAGTTAAGAATTTCAAGGTCAATGCCAATGTAGATTCTTAACATGGATCTAAAGGAGACCATGTGGTGATGAACTAGGAGAGGACCAACTTACTATGGATATCCATGCATAGATTATGTAGGCTATGAAACTGCACCACCTCTACCTTAAAATCCTTCTTGTTGACTCAAAAACCACCTTGTACCATTAGAGACCTAGTGAGGAAAACTTCAATCTTCTTGGAATGGTGAGCCTAGATCTATAAATCCATCAAAATATACAACTCAATAAGTCTTTACACCATAGTAGTGCTCAATCTATGTGAATATTACTAGATTTATAAAACATAGCTTATACACCAAAGAAAAAACCAAGAAAACTTTGGTTTTATGGGAAAATAATGTTAGAGGTATAATCACCAGGGGGTGAATCAATGGTGACAAAAAATCCAATTTCAATTCCAAACCTTTCAAACCCTTATTCAAATATGACAAACACTCATAGAATATATAAGTCATTCATAGTAATGAATAATAGATATTAAAAGATGATACACATAACATAATATGTATGTGGGAAATCCTCTTGGGGAATAAAACCCACTCTAAAGCCTATAAACACATGGGATACTTTTCCTATAATAAGTATGTAAACTTGAGACTGATCAAGTCCTTCTGACCAAAATTTAGTGAAACACCTGTCTCATAAGAAGCACCTGCCCATAAGATGATCAAGTCATTCTAACCACCTTTTGGATTAGTCCTTCTGATCAACTTTAGTGAAACACCTATTTCATAAGTATCACATACCCCTAAGATGATCAAGTCCTTATGACCACCTTTTGGTCAATTCCTTCTGACTGGCTTTAGTTAAACATCTATTTCACAAAGAGCACCTATCCTTAAGATGTTCAAGTCCTTATAACCACCTTTGTCTTCAAATCTACAAGATCACTATACTTGACATAATTAATATGACCTATAGGTCATACACATATTCATAAACTTACTCTACTCTTCAATCCATCCATTGGGCACACACCCTTTCCTTCGCTCCATAATTCACACACACCTCTTCTCACTCTTCACACAAGTCTAGAAGTCACCACAATTGATTTCAAATTTTATAGATAATTCATGATTATTATCATGTTCATAACCTTATTTTTTGACCAAAACACATGAATTTACTATTAATGCATCTACATGGGTCACCTTTAAGTACAACCCTCTTTCAAATAGTCCTAAGTCATCTTTTAGGTCCTATGAAGACACATTCACCTTTTTGATACTTCTTCAAGAAAAATAAGAACACAAAAACACTTTAAAATACATGAACCCATGACACACACTGTTTAGGTCCTCCTTAATTGATAAAAACCATCACAACACCCTTATACTAATTCTAAATTCACTCAAACAACATTTTGTGCACACAATCAACATGAACAAATACATAGTCACCTTCTAAGCATTTGTTCATACTAAATATGGATTGGTTAAACCTAAAAAATACATATATATGGCTCTTATGGAGTATAAAACACTCTTCAACTATTATCTCATCTTGAAACATTGACATACCATCAATAAAAACTTAATTACCCTTCTTGGGTTACTTATAGAGCATGAATGAACACATAATCAACTTTGGAGGTTAATAAATTTGACTGTATAAAAAATTAGACCTTAAAATTCATATTTTTTGATGTAACTTTGAGTCCTCTACAAATATTATTTTTACTACATCATCAAATTTTACATAAATCAAAATTTATGGATCTAAATGTATAGATTGGTATTTTCCTTCGTTAATTTGAATATTCAAATTCCAACGGTCACAGTTAAACCTCAGTCACTTAAAACACATCTCATGCTCTTCACTCAACTCACTTAATTCACACAATCAATATTATTTATAAGTATATTTAACTTTAACTCATAGTTCTCCACATTCCAAACATTAAACCTCGAACATGTTGACATCATCTTGTGCATCCTTTCAATATTAATCAAATGTGCACAATTGATCTATTCGGATCAGTGTAGTGTTTATATTGCAACACTCACTATTAGATCTTACTCAAAACTCTAGATGTTATGACACTTGGAACCCTTATGTTCCTTTTGAGTAGTTTATTGATATTCCCTTTCACTTGTACCACTTGGCAGTCCCATGTGCATTGTTGAATCTTTGACTTGTCCCACACTGTTGATCTTTGTCAGTAAAAACCACCACTCACCATTGATCTTCTACCAGACTAGTGAGCTTATGACACTTATCACCTATGCATGTAACCTTTGAAATATTAAATTTTATGTGCACCATTTGATCAAGACCAAAAATTAATGCATACCATTAGATCTTCTGATTATTGACAGTCTTCAACATGATTAAACTTGATGTTGTCTAACCTATCACAGTCTGCTAGAGCAACATTAAAGCTTTAGAACTTAAGATAGATAACACTTCAAGAATCCAAATTTTTAAGGTAGCTTCTAGGAACTATATTCAACATATACATATAAAAATTTGACCATTATTTACTTTATTCTTACCTAAAATAAATTCACAAACTTACTGGTTCATACATGTCTACTTGATGTGTAGTGATAATCTAGGTAAGTATGGGAACCTATGCAATCTCCATGGGAAGACAACTTTAAACCTACATATATTTAGTTAAACTTAGTCACATGACCTAAAAATTTGACCACATTATAAAATTTCATAGGGTAATCCATCCATATATCAAGCTACTCCTAGAATCTTCACACGTGTGAAACATAAGATCATCAATATGTCTACTAAGATTTTTATACCACAAAACCAACTATGCATAGATAAACATAATGAAAAAATGGATGAATAGCATTCATTTTTAAAATATCTCCAATCATCCTTGACCTCTGATAGGACCCCTTGAATATCCTCAAATCACCATACTCATCCCTAAACATCCTTAACCATGTCAACACTGAAGATCAAATAATCCTGCTTCAAGCATACTAATACAAACACACTACATACTTTTTCATTGACACTTAGAATATCAATAAAATTCATCCACTCACCTAGACATATCCATGACATCATTTAAAATTCTCAAAAAATATCCCCCTTTGTCATTGATGTCAACACTCATCATATAGATCACCTTCCTTCTCTCTCTTCAAGCACTCTCACAATAAGAACCTTCTTCCCATTTGACATAGTGATAAATTGGTCATAAAACAATCTTGAGGACCTAAAAATACCAAAAATAGGAGAGGACCACCTTATAAATATGATACAAACTCCCCTTTACCTTGATCCTACCTCTTCTTGCCTTGACAACTTCCTCTTGCTACATGCCAACACTCTCTTCAACCAAGCATTGAAACTAATGAATAAAGAACACACAAAATCACTAAAAAACTAATTTAAATCACCAATAAAAATATAATAAGGACCCCACATAATATATTTTATCCATTTCTCCTCTTGAGCATCTTTAGATCTTCACACATCATGAAGAACCACCACACAAGCTTACTAGCCTTCTCTCTCAAGCCACCTCAAGGACCACCAATATAAATTCATATCATTCATAAAATATGAAAAATTCATTAAAACAACCTAAAAATTCACATTAAAACACTCATTCCTTGATATTTTGGATAAACTAAGAAAAAACATCAAATCTTCACACTAGGCCTGTCTAGACTCCTTGTAGCCCTACCTGAAACTTGCAGATCCCACAAATTTTATTAGAAATATTTTCAAGACCTAAAAATTAATATATAAATAAATATAATATTCCCACTTAATCACATGAATTTTCATCACCTAGCTCATCCTATGTAATATACTTCCTTCACAAACTTACTAGCCAATTAAGCCTCCATCTTGACAAAATAATGAATAATTTGAAAACCATAAACCTTTATATCTATGTGAATCATGATTTGAAAACCCATTTTTCCCATTAAAAATATTAATAAGCCTCATACCTCAATTCATAATTTAAACCACTTTTTTAGAATAGCCCAAAACTCTAGAATCTTAAAACAAACAAGGTCAATAAACCTCCATTTGGTTAATGCTCACCTCTAAAAATTATTGTACACCTAGAGACAATATCACATACTTTTGGACAAGGATTTAATCCTTCACACCTTTGGGAACCTTGAATTCCTATACCATGGATTTGATCTACAAAAATAAATAAAAACTTGAGAGCACACAAAAACCTTCAAAAGGTACAAACATGATCATCAAGACACAAAACCACTTAGAACACATAACAAGGAAGAGAACATACCTTTCTGAGCACCAGACTCTTCTTGACATTCCATCAATCTCATCATGCCACCTAAAAACACCAATTTTGATCTTGTAGACACTGCATATACAACAAAAAACACTTTATGACATCACTCTAACCTTATCTAATCACTTCTCTCAACTCGACACACTAAATCCAAATAAAAACACTCATTTATTACCTTTTAGGATCTTCTGAATAACACCACAACACTTGCTTCTCCATTTAAATGAGCCTCATAAGAAGCATAGATAGAGATCTCCTACTTGACATGGTTCTTTAGAACAATGTAAAACCTGGAGTTGATCACAACTCCTTGTATTCCTTATCTTCCTTGATTATTTGATACTAATTTTTATTTTTATTTTTCTTATTAGGCTTAAAATAAACAACTTGTTAATCCACTACAACATTCTCCTTTTCTTCTATGACTGTATTGACAACACATGGGGATAACATATATTAATGACATACCTTTTTAGTTGAAGAGTCTTCTTTGCAGTTTAGAACCTCATCACTAGGTATTGACAACTAATTTTCTTTGCATGAAACTTGCTTAGAAACAATAGGATGTTCACTTGAATCCATACACACCTCAAAACTAGCCTTAACTAGAACTTTGGTATTCTCCTTTAGCTTGGTCTCTTCATTCACAACATGAATAGATAATAGATAATGAGAGCTCTTAGCACTCTTAAACTTTTGTAGCATTTTCCACCATAGAAAATAGATTACTTGGAATTTTAGAATCATAATGACTCACACTTACCACCTTTGGTTTCCATGAGTTAACTTGCCTTCTTTCTTACACTCTATGATCTTGATTAAACCTATTCTATCTTATAGGCTTTTTCTTTTAGAATTTATCAATGTGACCTCTCTATTGCTAATTGAAGCACACTATACCTCTTTCAAGAAGCTTATCCTACCTTTCTTGATTAGAAAAAAATCTTGCAATATGTCCATTATTTTGATAATTGAAACAAATTACTCCTTTTGAAGAAGACCCACCTTGCCTTACCTTATTTTGATAATGCTTAACAAAATGTCCCTAATCAAGACAATTGAAGCACTTAAATTTATTCACACCTTTTGACTAATGACCCCCCTCATAGTTCCATGAAAAATCATTTCTAACAGGGCTTTTACATTCTCTATCTCTATGCCCAAACTGATTATAAGTGTAAATGTAACCATTAAAACTTGCATACCTCATGGCATTTGGTTGTCTGATTTGATTTTTATTCACTCTAAACATCTTCATTCCTTGATTTATTGTTGACCTTTAAGGTCTGATATACATTAGTCTTCATCTTATCTTGAGTTGCATTATCTGGTTATTATTTGTATCCAAAACCAGTTCTATTACTTGCATGCTTTTGACCACTTAGAATATTGTCTAGATCACTTGAGATTTTTTCAAATCTCATAAATGACTAAATCTTACTATATGTCCTATATAAATCATATTTTAATGATTTATTTCGAATTACATAACTTAAACATTCATCTTTTTTATCTTTTAGGCTTGTAAACAAGATTTCCAATTAATAATTGAGATGCTTGACTATATATTTATACTCATTGGTGTCTTCATTCATTATTACATCATATACATTGAATTTCTCCTCATAGTACTTGATTTGAGACTTCATCTTGTTGTTAATATTCTTCTTAATATTTAGTTCTTCAAGAGCATTTATCAATTTAGTCTCATAGTCCACCTCATCTTTATCATCATCTAAATCACTCCAAGTAGACTCTTTTTGATGTGAGAAACTTCTTTCCTCAGCTATGAAGAGGGCTCTATCTTAAATAGGACCATCATCTTCATGATCATACTCTGAGTCACTGTCTTCACTCTCATCTGATGAGTTGCAATCTTCTCTAGTGTAGAGACTCTTCTTGTTCTTGAAGGACTTCTTGTTATCATACTTTTTGAATTCTTTCTTCCTCTTATCAGACTTGTATGTATCCTTGTCTTCATCTTGGCCATCACCATACTATTTATCATCATTATTTTTATGCTTATGATTACACTTATTATCAAAATGTCCTTTCTCTCTATAATTAAAGCATTTGAAGGGTATTTTACCATTATACTTGTTTAATCCTATTTTTAATATCCTTGTAGACAAAGAAATTATTTCATCTTCATCAATATCAGATGTGTCATCCTCCTTGAGTTTCTTACCTTAGAGATTTTTCTTTGGATTCATTTATATGTTGAATGTTGATTCCTTCTTTGGTGGTTTATCATCATGAACTCTCATCTCATAGGTAGTAAGAATGCCATACAATTCATCCATATTCAACTGAGTAAGATCATGACTTTATTCTACACTAGATACTTTAGAATAAAACATGAGAGAGAAATACCTTAATACATTTTGAACTATAGTATCTTCTTCAATATTCTCTCTAAGACCTCTAATGATGTTCACAATCTCATCAACTCTCTACAAAAAGGATGTCATAGAATCTTCTTCCTTCATCTTAAGACTCTCAAATTGTCTTCAGTGAGTCTACAAATTTTCCAACTTAACATTTGAATCTCCTTCATAAATAGTCTTTAATTTGTCCCACATTTATTTGATAGATATGAAATGGATTACCTTGGTGTATTCAGTCTCTAAAAGACCACAAGTAATAGCATTCATTACCTTATAATTGTTCTCAAATAACTTACTATCTGTAGTACTAGATGGAGGAATATTAGGTGCAGAATAACCGTCCACAATAGATTGAAAAATATCAAACCCTAGGGACATGATGTAGGTCCTCATTCTTTCACTCCAAAAAACATAATTAGATCCATTGAACATTGAAGCTTTCTTAGTGGAAAAACCTCCTTGCATTTGATGGATACCCATACTATACCTTGGATCTCCTTCAAGCTATCAAGCCTTTACCAAAGGACCTACTCTGATACCAATTATGAGAGATACAATCGTTGAGAGGGGGGTGAATCAGTGGTGACAAATAATCCAATTTCAATTCAAAACCTTTCAAACCATTATTTAAATATCATAAACATTCATAGAATATACAATTTATTCATAGTAATGAATAACAGATAATACAATATCATACACATAATATAAGATCTATGTGGGAATCCCTCTTGGGTAATAAAGCCCACTCTAAAGCTTGAAAACACATGGACTACTTATCTTATAATAAGCATACAAACATGATACTGATCAAGTTTTTTTTACAAGAATTTAGTGAAACATCTATTTCATAAGGAATGTTATCCCTAATATGATCAAGTCATTTTGACTAGCTTTAGTGAAACACCTATTTCACAAGGATAACCTACCCCTAAGATGATCAAGTCCTTCTGACTAAATTTAGTGAAATACTTGTTTCATAAGGAACACCTACCCTTAAGATGATTAAGTCCTTATAATCACTTTTGTTTTCAAACCTGCAAGAATAATATCCTTGATATCAAAACTATGACCTACAGGTCATACACATAGTCATCAACTTGATATTATCTTCAATCCATCCACTGGGCACACACCCTTTCCTTTGATTCACAATTCACATAAATTCTTCTCACTCTTCACACAAGTCTAGAAGTCACCACATTTGATTTTAGATTTTATCAATCCTTCATGACTATTATCATGTTCATAACCTTCCTTGTCAACCATAACACATGCCTTCACTCTTAAGGTATCTACATGGGTCACCTTTAAGCACAACCCTCTTTCAAATAGTCCTAAGTCACCTTTTAGGTCCTATGAAGACCCATTCACCTTTTTGACACTTCTCCAAGAAAACTAAGAACACAAGAACACTTTTAAATACATGGACCCATGCCACACACTCTATGGTCCTCCTTAAGTGATAAAAACCATCACAAAACCATTTTTCTAAAGCTCAATTTGCTCAAACAACATTTTTTGCACATAGTCACCTTCTAAGCATTTGTTCATACTAAATATGGATTGGTTAAAAAATCAACTTCCATACAAATGGTCCTCATGGAGTCTAAAACACTCTCCTACTATTATCTCATCCCTAAATATTGAAATACCATCAAGAAAAACTCAATTACCCTTCTTGGGTTATTTGCATAGCATGAACGAACACATAATCAACTTTAGATCTTAATAAATGACTATATAAAAAATTAGACCTTCAAATTCATATTGATTGATGTGACTTGAAGTCTACAACTTTTATTTTTACTACATCATCAAATTATTCATAGATCAAAATTTATGGCTCAAATACTATAGAGTAGTATTTTCTTTTGTTAAATTTGAATATTTAAATCCCAACAGTCATAGTTAAACCTTGGTCACTTAAAACACATCTCATGCTCTTTTCTCAACTCACTTAGTTCGCATAGTCAACCTTATTCAGAAGTAGCTCAAACTTTAATTCATATCACTTCACTATCCAAATGTTAAACCTCAAACAAGTTGACCTCATCTTGTGCATCCTTGCAATATTAACCAAATGCACACCATCGATCTTTATGGATCAACTTGGTCTTTATCTTATAGTGCTCACCATTAGATCTTGCTTAGAAATCTTAAGATTATGACACTTGGCACCTTCACATACATTTTGATTAATTTACTGATAGTCCTTTTCACTTGTACCACTTGGAAGTCTTGTGTGTATTGTTGACTCTTTAACTTATCCCATACTATTATTCTTTATTAGTACAAACCACTGCTCACTATCAATCTTCTACTAGACTAGTGACCTTGCGACATGTGTCACCTACACGTGTAACCTTTGACATATTGATTCTTATGTGAACCATTTAATAAAGATCATGAATTAACATGCACCATTTGATATTATAACTAATGACCTCAGTCTTTAACATGATTAAACTTGATGGTGTTTGACCTATAATAGTCTGTTAGAATAACATTTAAGCTTTATAAATTGAGTTATACAACACTTCAAGACTCCAAATTTTTAGGGTATCTTCTTGACACTATAGTCAACATATACATAATAAACCTTTGACCATTATTAACTTTTTTTGTACCTAAAATAAATGCACAAACTTACTAGTTCATACATGTTTTCTTGATGTGCAATGATAATCTTGTTAAGTATGGGAACCTTTGTAATTTGCTTAAAAAGACAACTTTAAACTTGCATATCTGTAACTATGCTTACTTGCATGACCTAAAACATGGAACACATGATAAAATTTCATAGGGTAACCCATCCATATATCAAGATACTCCTAAAATATTCACATGTGTGAAATATAACATCATCAATATGCCTACTCATATTTTTTAACCACAAAACCAATTATGCTAGATGAACGCAATGAATAAATGAATACCATGTACTTTCAAAAGCTCTCCAATCATCCTTGATATATTATAGGACCCCTTGCACAACCTCAAATCACCATATTCATCCCTAAATATCCTTAACCATGTCAACACTAAAGATCAACCAAGCCTGCTTTAAGCACACTAGGAAAAACACACTACACACTTTATCATTGACACTTAGACTATCAAGACACTTCATCCACTCACTTGGACACATACATGAAATCACTGAAAACTCTCCAAAAAATAATCCACATATAATAATATCAATAAATTTTAAAAACTAACAATAAATACAAATCAAATAATCAATAAACCCAATCGGCATTCTGATACCATGTCAGAGCATTGGCCAAGATATCTGGTTCAATTAAATTCATATATTTGTATACAAAAGCATAAAGATTACTATGAGTAAAACTATAAATGATAATATTACACAAAATACTTAGACAAAAAATCTGACACACTCCATGTAGAATAGCTCAACAAAAGATGTACATATAGGAGATTGATGTGTAACTCTTCCATGAATAACCATAAAATGCATAGAATAGGCATGTAACTCCTAAGTTTGAAATGACCAATCAAAAATTAACATATACTAGCTAATGATAATTAATAAGAGTAACTCCCTATGTATAAGTACACCTAAGTAATCTAACTCAAGTGTAGAAATAATCCATATGTGTAGGAATAATCCATATAAAAAAATAAAGGAAAATAAATATCCTACATTAATAATCTGTCTAATTGATAATATTTTATTAACTAAGGTAAGATCTTTACCAATCATTACCAATTGAGTTGATTCTGATCTTGATGGAATCATTGGATAACTTATGCATTGTTAAAATACAAAATTATTCAATTATAATTCACAAACATACAAATATGATTATACATATATTTTATGATTTATTGCATCTTCTTTTTCCATATGTTGCATTTCCAATTGCTTGGTTTGTTCTTTTATTTCACTTGGAATTGTTGACCTCTTGGCCCTTCATTTTTCCTTTTTGTATCTGGGCAGTTGCAAATAGTGATCAAATTTGATAGAAAATAACATTAATCTATCTACATGAGTAATTTTTCCAAAATTTGATCATCTTACCTACATGACAAAATCACCCAACTGGACAAAAACACCACCCACTACTACCTTGATTTATCAATCCTATCCTTTTCTTGTTTCTTGTTATAACTTACATTTTTAAAACATAGATATCTAATTTTATAAATTTATAGAATATTAACTCAATATCAATATGTAATCCTTACTTTTACATGCAAAAATATCTAGGTTTCAATCTTAGTCACTTCATAAATATGACATATTTCAACAAGCGTAAATATGACAAAATGAGGATGTACAATCAATTACTTGCATACATTTGTCAGTATGATAATAATTTACAATAGTTCTAATTCAAATTCCATAGGGGGAGAATTTATTATATTAGTACAATTTAAAACCTTTTCTTGTGCATCTCTTTCATTTCTACTTGTTACGAGTTGTCTAGATTAGTATCCTTTTTTCCATTTTTGACACCATTTCATTTCAGTATCTATTGTTTCTCATTTTTACATATTTAAAATATACAAAAATAAAAATAAAAATAATATATTCTCAAAAATATAAAAACATTCAAATATTGTAAAAAAATACAAAATTATGACTTGAGCATGACTAGAAATATAGTTTTCATATTTGTAATATATTATTTATCTCTTGATTAAGATATATCATATTTTTTTATATCACACATGCATTTGACACATATCTATGAAGTGTTGTGTAGGACATACAAGCATTTTCATAGATTAAGATGTTGGACTCTCCTCTACCCATTGGCCTTGCTATGTTGGGGGCATTTTACTTACATGTGACAATATGTGGTGTTATCATTCTGTAACCTATATATTCTCAAGATTTTAATTATTTATAAATGTCTTTTTAACATTTTTATCTTACATAGTATACATGTACATTCCATTTTATAGGATATGGTCACATGACATATGCATAACTTAGATTACTTTTGCTAATTCTATGTTCCATTAATGTTTCTTATTTGTACATAGTTGATTATCTTATATGAGATTGTGTTTTTTTTTTCAAAATTTGAACATGTCCTTGGTTTGTCCCTTGTTCCTATGTCTGGTTTGCAACATTTGAACACATCCTTGATTTTTACCTTGGCCCTATGTGTGTGTGAAATTTAAACATGTCCCTTGTTTTGACACTCTTCATGTCTATGTGTGTTCTTTACAACATTTGAACATGTCCTTGCTTTTGGCCCTTGACCCATTTATGTCAATTTTCTATTGTTTATGATTATTATGTGTGTGATTATTGATCTTGATGAGTTTTATAAGTGCTATTATCCATATAATTCATTCCTAACACACTAAGTTACTAATTCCATGAACTTCATTGATATATTCTATAAGCCTTGCCTCTTAATTTCTATATAAAATTTCCAATATTACTATGCTAACACTTTTCCATATGCTAAAATTTTCAATAATTATATCTTTAATACACGTGTTTCAATATCTAAAAATGGGGCATTTTAGTGGAATTCTCATGCATGAGATAAGCCATTTTAAGAGCAATCATAGTTTAAAATTTTTAAGTTGAAAATTATTTTATTGTATGGGGGTGTATACCATTGCATATTCACACATATTCTAGTTTCAAAGAATAAATTCACATATAATTTCAAATTTTAAAATTACAATGGGGGAATGTTATAGTTTTATGCCACATTTTTTTAGTTGTGAACATGGTAGTAACATGGGTGTAATCCATTCTATCATGATATTAATTTAAAACACCATGATATACCAAGGCATACCAATATTTTTAAATTGAATCTACAAACCATCTATAATAGTTGATTCAGTTTAGTTAGATAGTGCATGACTTGAAATCACTGAGCACTCAAACATTATGTGTATGAATTTGTTAGGATTCCATCCCATTTACATATTTGGGTTATAAATATGGATATTGTTTTCAAGTCTAAACATTCTTAAATGAAAAATATTTTCACTTCAAAATAGTAAATGCAAGTTGGGGTTTGATCACCCCCAATCTTATCCAATAGTTTTGCTAAGGAACCATCTTATTCGAGTGATTCATGGGAGGCACCAATTTTCCAATGCTTCAAGGAAGAATAATCATTAAGAAAAGTCAAAAAATAGCATGGATGTAACACATATAGGTGTATTCATTCCATATTATGTTTTCAATTTAAAAATTACTCAAATACAAGAAAGTTTCAAATAAGAAAATTTCAATTCAAGTTATAATTTTTAAAATTTAGGCAAAGTTTTAGATGTTCAAATTCAAGTTTTTAAACTTTCATTTTCAAAGGAAAAAAATTACTACTTCATGTTTTTTATAGGATTTTTCAAATTGTACGATGCCTTTCACAATTGAATTATGCATCTCAAAGACAAAGTGTGTCTTAACACTAAGATATGGCTTTCCTTTAGTCTAGTAAGTGTATTTATAGACTAAAGGGGTTGGAGGTAATGTAGTAATCTAAATTTGGTCATAGATACTTAAGCATGCCTATTTTATCCCTGTTTACCATTAATTGATATGTGTACTTAATTAACACTTATTACACTAATTTCACCTATCGTAAGCATAAGAGGAGACATATTACTATTATA